>VZTM01021091.1:109713-122842 GCA_013400555.1 Jacana jacana
TTTTTTTAACTCTCCTGTATTTTAACTGAATCATTATTTTTGCATCAAGGAGTGTCCTCTGCATGAAGGGAGGGATTCCAGTATATTTTCAAGAAAGTGAACCAGGCAATTATCTTGCAGGACTGGTGCAGATGCCAAAACGAGGAGGTGTGGTAAAGGGGAATGCATGATTGATTTCTTTTCTATTCCAGGGCTGGATGAAATGCCTGACACAGCTGTTAGCTCACACTGCTTACAAGAACGAGGAATCAGTCTCACCAGATGTTGTTCATTTCCTCTGTTGCTGTGTGGCCGGCTCTGTTGTACAGAGGATGCGGGGGGCGGAGGGGAGGGAGGGACAAGAAAGGGGAGAAAATCTCAGTCTAAATTACACAAGAAGGGCCCAGTGTGGGAATTTAATGTAAGTGAGGAACACAAGAATGGATCATGAGTGGGAAAGTAGAAGCTGAAAAGAAAGAACTCACTCCTTCATGAATCTGATTCGTTTTCTGGGGAGTAGAGCAGACTCCCCTTCCCTGTTGGTCAATACATAACCATCTTATGAGTTCTCCTGAAAGCTAATGTTTTTCCTCAAAAGGATGCGGGAGGTACATGGGGAGGGTTTGATAACAAACAAGCCAATGATTCAAGGCCACATCTGCCAGCTGTCTGTGCAGTGTGTCTGAAGAGTCTGTGGAACGCTTAGATGTGTAGAGTCTTTGCACAACATTCAGGGAAGAGATCACAGTGACAGTGTGACGTGTTGCTATCACCAACAAATTACCTGGGTTCTTGTGGTTCTGCATATGCCGGCACTGTTCCAAGTCACCTTCTTTCCCAAGGCTGGAACAAGCTCCTGTGCTGGAAGATGCAGCTGGGGAGACCACCCTGCAACATGGGAGCCATCTGGTGCTGGGAAGCTACTGAGTTTTTATGACATCTCTTCAAGCTTTATTCACTAGAGCAGGTGTCTTCTGCAGATCCCTTAAAGGTTTCTTTGCCTGTCTGTTTGACAAGGAAACAGGCAAAGAGGCAGAAGAAAGCCCCTTCAAATGAGGAGGATACATTAAGCTGAGGATAATATAGGCTTCAGGAAGAGAGACATAAAATTACAAAAGTTTTCAGATGAGCTGTGGAGGTGTCACAGGACAGTAGAGGGCATGCTGTTATCTGCTTTCCATGGAGAAAAGATGTTAAGATAAATCAGTTGCAGCCTGACTTAATGATTATCATTTGCCCTGGAATATCTACTTCAAAGTGAATTAATTTCTATTGTATACTTTTTGACTCCTTGTTTTTGCACATTTTCCATTGCATTGCAGTGTGGACCAGGTAGATTCGTGCCTCTGCGGCTCTACCAGGCTTAGCAGGTGTGAGGAGAAGGGAAAAACTCACAGAGCTTCTGCCACAGGAGATTAGGCCAAGCCACTGCTTACAAGCAAGCTCTGGTTTGAGATGTCTGAGGAAGCGCAAGTGCCCTGCTATGTGACCTTTCTGGCTAAAACACCATAAAATAAGTCTGTCTCTCTCTGCCATATAGCATTTAATGCCTTATTAGTAAAAAAAGCCCAAAGACCTAAAAAACAATCAAAAAAAGGGTAAAAAAAAAGAAAGTAAAAAAAGTACAAAGCTGTTTTGTTTTGCCTGAAGTATTTGGCCTACAATAAGGCAAGAACTCTGTGGGAGAAAATAACAAGCACTGAAGTCACTGTGGAGAGACACAGTGACAGGATTGTGATGGACTAACATGTTCCTGTTTTGAGATACAGCCACCACCACCGAGGATGGGACAACCAGCCTCTTGTGGTTGGACCTTAGACAGATATATATACTCATTGAGGTGGGCATAGGGATGGAAAAAAGACCATAATGCTTCAAATAATACTGCTTTGCTGCATGGTGTGTGGTCATGTCTGGCCTGCAGTTATGGAGCAAGATGGACCTATACTAAAAGGTTTTGTCATGAATAGTTACATCTGCCAAGGGCTGGAGGCTAGGTTACATAGAGCACTCATTTCACCTTTGTGCCAATTTCTGCAGGTTTGGTTAACTAAAGGAGTGTAAATTAACTGGGGAACCATAGGGTTGAAAATAATGCAAAGATTCTGTTCTCTGTTTGCAAGGATGCTAAGCTCTGAGTCAGTCTGTTGACATCAGTGGAGATAATCTAGATTTACACCAGCACGAAATGTTGTCGTTAAGATGTATTGTCTGAATTGATTCCTTAAGGGTGACTAAAATGCTCTCACAGGGCATATTAAAGCCTCTGATGAAAGGATTTATTGTAAGGTTGCTGGGAATCCGCATGAGATGGAATCACGGAATTGTCAGAATTGGAAGGGACCTCTAGAGATCATCCAGTCCAACTCTCATGCTAAAGCAGGATTGCCCAGAGCACATTACTCCAGACTGCATCCAGGCAAGTCTTGAAGGTCTCTAGAGAAGGGGACTCCACACTCTCCCTGGGCAGCCAATTCCAATGCTCTGTCACCCTAAAGGAGTTTTTTCTCATATTCAAATTGAACTTTCTATGTTCCATCTTGTGCCCATTACCCCTTGTCCTGTCACTGGAAACCACTGAGAAGAGTCTGGCTCCATCCTCCTTCAGCCCACCCTTCAGATCCTTGTGAGCATTGATAAGGTCTCCCCTCAGCCTTCTCTTCTGCAGGCTCGAGTCCCAGCTCTCTCAGCCTTTCCTCATCGGGGAGATGCTCCAATCCCTTAATCATCTTTGTTGCCCTATGCTGGACTCTCTCCAGAGTTCCCTGTCTCTCTTGAACTGGGGAGTCCAGAACTGGATGCAGTATTACAGTTGGGGCCTCGCCAGTGCAGAGACATCCTGGTACTCTGTAGTTACATTGATCAGATCCTTGGTATTGCTCAAGGCTATCTGGGAGTTATTCCTTGATGTACCACCAAACAACTCCCTGTTTTGTTGCAATTATACCCAGCTGAATCCTACTTTGCCACATTGCTTGAATAGTCTGCTCTAAATATCATCTAACATATCAATTACTTGCTGCAGTTTGCAAACTCTTTTATGAGAGCTGTGGGATGTGCCAAGAGGACCTGATCCTTCAGTATCAAAGCTGGCAATTTCTGGTAAATCCTTCGTTTTATGCAAACCTCCCTTTGCCATCCCTGAAAGGCAGACAATGCATGTGCAGTTTGAAGTTACGGTTAAAATTACATGGAAAGAAAATGACAGGAGCAGCTGTCATATTTTTAACAAAATTTGGTCACTGCGGATATGAAACCTGAGAACTTGCATAAGAGACCCGCTCCACTGAGCGTTGGTTTAGTCTACAGAGCAGCTGCACAAAGATGGGCATTTCACTGCTTTTCTGGAGCTCCTTGCCTGGGGAATTGTGGCTGCAGGTTCCCGAGGGCCCCCTGGTGTTTTGCGCAATCTATCTTTAGAGAACTGCAAGTTCATTTCTGAGAAGGGCTTTGAGCAGGGACTACCTCTAAACTGACAAACCACTTCCTGCAATCGTTAACTGAATTAAGGGCTTGCTGCCCCCTTCTCTCCCTTGAAGAGACGCCCCCCCTCCCACCCTTCACCACCACCCCTTGGCTTGGCATCAAGAAGTATTGGTAAAGACAAGAGGGCATGAAGGACTGCAGTGATACTAACTTGTAGGCTTTCTCCCTGAGTGTCTTCTACAAAGAGTTCTGACATCAGTTCTGTTGGGTTTCTGCAGGAGCTAAAGCCATGACATTTCCAGAATGTTTTCCAGTCCTGGAAAGAAGGCATCTCATTATATTTGATCCTTTGTATTTCTACCAGCACAGCCCTGCTCTGAAACCTGCAACCAATATTGTAAGTTTTGGCCAAAATCTGGGAAGTAATAGAGCACCTGCAACTTCTGGGACATTATTCCCTGCTAAAAATCTGGTCTGTATCAGCTTCCATTGTAGGATATGGCAAAACCTTGCAACCTTCAATGTTGACTTCAACGGTATAGGCTTGAGGCCATTAGGAAAGAGCTGCAAAGCTACTCTGAATTCTTCCTCTCTGATTTTACCCTTGGTGATGCTGGTGTTGTGGGGTTTTTAAATTATTTTATTATTATTTTTAAAATTTTCCCTACAGACTTGTGGTGTTCTAACATCTACTCTATTTAGTCTTTGCATACATATGTCTTCACAACTTCTTTCTACCGGGTGAGAGTGATGGACAAGTGCATGCTTACTCCCTGGGTTCGTGGTCCTCCCTCCCTGATGCAGGGATGCAGACTAGTATTTTTCAAACTGGTGAGAGAGTTTGAAATGTTGGCTAAATAAATTTTTCAAGAAATTTCCAATTATGGGCAAGGCAATTTAATCAAATAATGTTTTTCTTGCCCTTTTAAGATTGCAGCATCATTGCAGAAATTGATGGTTGTACACACATGAAACACACAGGTAGCTTAAGATTATAAACACACCTTAATCATGCTTTTATGATTCATTTTTATTAGATAAGATCCATTATATCATGATAGTTTCTTCATGAAAGGTATTCTCCTTGCAGGCATGCCTATCTCAAAAAAGAATATAAAAGCTTTGACTGTTTTCTCATAAAAATATAAAGAAATGTTTGTTTTGCAAACAAATATTTTCCCTCACAGCAACTGTTTTGCTGCTTCTTTGCCACAGATGCGATGCCAACAAGAATTAGGGAGGAGCTAAATGGAGAACATATGCTATGTTAGTATGCAAAGACTGGGAAATGCATGAAGGAATGCACAGTGTGAGTAGAAGAACCCATAATCAAGAATATATGCAAATTTAGAAGAAGACATTTGAATTTCCCATTAAATTTTGAAGGCTAATTGTAGGTGTTTGATTTTTTTATACTGAGGACATTGACAGAGCTGAAGGGCTGTGTGTAGAAGATCTTCCAAAAGTTACCAAGCGTCATCCCAAAAAGCAACCAGAAAAGGAATTGGAAGCCTCTACTACTGCCGTCTGTGCAGGATGAGCAAGAAAAAATGACCAGAGACAGTTTGTTATCCCTCCCAGCTGCAACAGGGACCAGCAATGGTACATTTTAACACTTGAAGAAGATAGACTGAAGAAGAGGCTGATCACTATGTTATCTTCGGGTGTTTTGATTCAGGATTTCATGCAGGGCACCTGAAGGCAAGATTAGCTTTGAATCAGCTCAAACCACAGAACCAGTAAAAAGTTTTCAGCAGAACCACTTTTTCATTGGGAAGTGACATTTCTTTAAAATAAAAGCTTTCCCTGGGAGCACACCATTTGGAACAAAACTGATCATTGTCATTGCTGACAAAGCTGCAAACTCCAGAGATTTATAAAAACTGAAATTGCATAGGAAATACATACAGGCACGTAGCTTGAATACAGTCTACAATATATACACCCCAGGAGGCTGGAGTGTATAGGAGCAGGCATTTGCTCCCACCAAAAGCATTTGGAGTGTTTCCATCTTTCTTAATGGAAGCAAGATCAGTCCCTGAGTATGCAAAGGCAAAGAGGCGGATAGCGGGAGCCCAAGGGAGTTGCTCATTTATTTGGCCATTGCTGAATGTCTGTTGGATAATCACTTTAGCTGCTATATTCCTTGTTCAGTAGGAAGCCATTGATGCCAAGGGTGACATTTCTCACACCCACATAAATTGGAATTCAATCCATAAATGCACTGGAGCCTTCACTAGCCTCTCCATAAAATTGGGAGTCAGAGTTGAATCCATTTCCATTGCTGTAAGCAGGATGTTTTGAGTTAGTAGACAAAATATTCTGTGAACTCATGCAGAATTGTGTCATTTCATGGTTCATGCAGTCCTGACTGGGGCTGGCTTTTGAGCTGTTTCATCAGTTGGTGCCTTTCTCTCATGTAAACTCACATGGGACCAGATGGCTGTGGCTCAATGCCAGTCATACACCCTCGGGTATTTGAACTTGCTGCCCTCATGTCTCAGAATCACAAAATTGTCATGGTTGGAAGTGACCTCTAAGATCACTGATCACACAAAAAAACCCTACAGTCTTAGCCACTAGAGCATGACCTGCAGTCCCACATCTACACATTTCTTAAACAGCTCCAGGAATGGTGGCTCAACCACCTCCCTGGGCAGGTTGTTTCAGTTCCTGACAACTCTTTCAGTGAAGTAATTATTCCTAATATCTAACCTGAACCTGTCCTGCTGCAACTTCAGACCGTTTCCTCTGATCCTGTCATTATTCACTTGGGAGAAGAGGCCAGCACTCACTCCTCTACAACCTTCTTTCACGTAGTTGTAGAGGGCAATGAGGTCTCACCTCAGCCTCCTCTTCTTCAAACTAAACATGTCCAGTTACCTCAACCTCTCCTCATATGACTTGTTCTCTAGACCTCTCACTGGCTTGGTAGCTCTCTCAGGAGAACATCTTGCCCAGTATACCCAGAAGGTATTTGTGACAAAACTGGAGACAAGTTGCATTTTGAATTTATTAGTAGGAGCTGAAAGTTCATGGGTTCCTGAGGAGAGCAACCAGTGTGACTGAAGCCCAGTGGCTTTTGGCTCTGAGCAGGGAGCCCTGGGCTAGGCAGCAGGGAGACCCTGGTCCATCAACCTGGGTTTAATGCAGTACTTGCCTGGTATTGCAAACAGAAGGGAGAATCGACAGAGAGACTAGAAGAAATCAGACCAAGAACATGTGTCTGAAAGGACTTTCTGAATCCTGCATCTCTGAATAATACATCATGCCTTTTGGCATTTTAAATTCTAACTTGCAAACACTCCATTTGATAAGGGTTGTTTTCTAATGGTATAATTTTCACCTAAGCACTTAGCCAGCAATCTGATGGGAAGAGGACTGTATTAACCTTCTCTTGCAGCCTCTGACCTAGGATTGCAAACCTCTTTCTCAAGAGGCAGGCTGAGATTAGACTAAACGCAGGTATGCTGCTTCCCAGGTCTGCGTACTGACATATTTCTCACCCACCCACTGCTGTAGCCTGCCAGGTTGACCTTGACGTGTTGTGAAGGCCTTTGACTCCAATTTCTCAACAAAAAATGCATGCACCAGAATCATAGAATCATTTTGGTTGGAAAGGACCAAGATCATTGAGTTGAACCATTAACTTATGTTGTGGTTTAGCCCCAGCCAGCAGCTAGGAGCACGCAACCACTTGCTCACTCCCACAGTTGGGATAGGAGAGAGAATCGAAAGATTTTAAGTGAGAAAAAAAGCTCATGGGTTGAGATCAAGGCAGTTTAATAGAGCAAAAGCTGTGCATGCAAGCAAAGTCAAACAAGGAATTCATTCACTGCTTCTCATTGACAGGCAGGTGTTTAGCCATCTTCAGGAAAGCAGGTCTCCATCACATACAAAGGCTGCTTGGGAAGACAAGTGTCATCACTCTAAATGTCCCCCTACTTCCTTCTTTTTCCCCAGTTTTATATACTGAGCATGATGTCATATGACATGGAATATCCATTTGGGGTGTGTCTCTTCCCAACTTCTTTCACACTCCCAGCCAGCTCACTGGCAGGGGCAGAAAGGACCTTGACTGCTCGGTATCAACCAAAAACATCAGTGTACTATCAACATCGCTTTAATCCCAAATCCAAACAATGGCACTATAACAGCTGCTTTTTGGCTGCATCCCAACTGAAACCATGACAGGCTAGCATTGTCCAGTCCACCAGTAAACCATGACCCTAAGTGTCGCACGTACGTGTCTTTTAAGTACCTCCAAGGATGATGACTCCACCACTTCCCTGAGCAGCCTGTTCCAGAAGACCTACTTAGGTGTTTGGACTGTAAGAAAAAGCTCACCCACCTATGATGGGCTTCTGTGTGTCATTCTAGTGAACATCAGTGAATTTTGGAGAAGATCAGTACACCTCATTTACCCTTCTCAAGAAGACAGACATAGTTTCCAGCCATCCTGGCCAGAGCTTGTCCCCACTACAGCGGAGGTTGGCATCTTACTGGTTATGCCCCCATCTTGCCTGTGCAGTCAGTTATCCTTGGTATCCTTGGAACTCAGCTTTCTTTTTGGCTGCATCCCCATCCTCTTACTCAGCCTGTCTCTTCCCTCATTTCTTTTCTCTTAAGAAAGTTCAGCTTCTCAGTATAAATAAAGCTACACAAATCAGGTCCTGAAGAGATTTTGTGGGAGGTGCCTAGCCCATCCTCCTTGCTCACAGAAATTCAACTATACCTAAATTTGTATATGAGGAAGAGGAGGAAAGGGCAGAGAGGCTGTCAGGCTGCAAGCTACTTTTGTCTTGGCTCTGATTAGCACCGCACAGGTGCCAAGCACCTCTTCCCTGTCAGATTTTCCATTCAGTCTGTGTCCTTAATACAGGCAGAAACTATTTTTGGTTACAACACAATCAGCTATCTTTATCAAGGGGTTTTCTACCGTGCCTGTCTGTATAGCAGCCAAGCACTTCCCAGACAGATTTGGTCTTCATGGCATGAATGAGAGAGCGTTTCACTGACAAATTATTTTAAAATAGTATGGGTAGATTTATTAACACCTTGTAAAAACCTAGGCAGCTGCAGTTAAGTATAAAGTCAGGGAGCAAAACGGTGGGGTAAAAGCTGGTTAATGTTTTACAAGAAATTTTCTGGACATAAAAGATCACTTCTTTCAAAACTGATTTTTTAGAGAAATGATGCTTTTGAAAAGTGTTGTTTACAGTTCACTTATACATCCCAGATACACAAGCCACATAACAGACATCTTAATCTTGAGAGTCTCTCTTCAGTTTACTTGATTCCAGTCAGTAATTATGGATACTAAATTTCTGTAAGTAACATCTAAGTTAAGTTTACATTGTCTCCTGAAAGGTTTGCACCATTTAAATCAATTTAGAAATCTGTTAAGTAAATCTGACGCAAGTTTAGTTATAGCAAATGTCTTTGCTAATAAAATTCTTGGGACTGGTTTATATCTCCTCTGCATGCATGGATGAAACTCAAGTGCTCTCAAGGCTTCAGTGAATAAATAATAAATGATGCAAAATAGCTTTTTGATACATAATAATATCATAACTTTAAAATGTATTTTCCCAGGACTAGAAATGAGTGTGGTGTGTCCCTCTGGGAAGTTATTAAATACAAAGAAAAAAGAACTATTTCTAGTGCTAGAAGCTGGTCTATGCATCTCCCACCACACCCTGGTTCCTGACAGTCATTTACACTCCTCTCTTATACCCTTTCAAAGCAGCTGTAAATTATTGCTGGCTCAGTATGTGACACCCACCTTATCACAGGTGAAAATAAATTGCAAAGCAATGAAGATTCAGATGTGTGGGATACACATGCACAGAAAGGCTGTGGCTCCATTTAGACTTGAAGTGTTTCTCTGCTGACTAAACTGATATTTAGTGATCCCTTGTGATTGTGTGGCTTGTCCTTGGTGCTTGTGGGACTTTTGGCAATCCAATGCCTAGCCAGAGCTGAAATCACTTACCTGATGCAGTCAAGGGAAGTATAATCAGTGTTACAGATGAATGTATTTTCTTAATCTTGTTTCAGTCGTTTGTAAGTAAGTTTAAAACATTCCTTAAAATGACTTTCTTATAACCCTAGAAATTAATTTAAGAATGCCCATTTTTCCCCTCTGTGAAAGTTGAAATGGAAGTTAGACTTAACCCTTGATTTTCCCTCCTGGCAGGAGCTGGAGAGGCTGGGCACATCATACTTGTTCCTCTTTCCCCTTCCATTTGCAGGGAAATGTCTTTCTTGTCAACAAATCTGATGTCCCCGTTCCTGCCCCCAGCCACCCTGCAGCTGTTACCATGTAAAGCTCAAAAGCCAGAAGCAGTTTCTTAGCAGCACAGAGAGGTCTTGCCTGCTCCTCTGCTGCTATCGGCATCTCACCCTTGGGATGATCCTAGGGCAAAGAAACAGCTACTGGCCATCAGCTCTGACAAATGAGACCTGTGACCTCAGTAGTTCAGAGATGTTCCTTGCAATATTTGTTAAAAACCTTTTGAAACTGTCCTTTTTGCAAATATTGAAACAGCCTACTGGCAGTAGGCTTGTTTAATTAAAAATTAAAATGCAAGTACTCCCAAATTAGGAGATAAAGAACATAAAGTTGTCTAGGAAGCTCCAATTTGATGTCTTCATGTGAACAAGTCGTCTTTAATGATGTGATTGCGGACCCCTACACCTCCTAATCCTCCCATGGATGGGGATCATTTGGCACTGGGCAGCTCAGCATGGTCAGTATGAGGCTCATATTACTTACACCATCCTCCAAGTGCAGCACCACTCATCTTCCAAGAGCTTTTTTTGTCATGGTAGCCGTCAAATCCTATGCCAACTCTAAAGAGAACATTTTCTCACTAGTGCCAAAAGATGGAGTTCAGCTATTATTTTCATTTTTGGTAGCAGAACGAGATTCAATAGTCACTAATTACAAGCCATGGTTTTTCAGAGCCCTCGATGTATTATGTGTGCAGAGGGTATGGGTCCCTGCACCTCCGGTTACAGCTGAGACAGCAGCAGCTGCAAACCAGTTTTGTCCTGTGCATTGAATGAACGTGGGAAAAGCAGGCTGCATATTGCACCCTGTATTTAAAAGTGGATCTATAAAATGTGCAAAAAGAGGATTGTTATGTGACCTTCATTTCAGCATCTATTTACTAACTTTCTGACCTAAATATTCCTTCCTCTCTTTAAGTGGGTACACAGTGTATTTTTAGGTTTTATTTTCATTCAAAAATTCAGAAGCACAACATGGAACATCATGTAGGAATCTGAATTCAGTACCTGGACCAAACACTTTAAATTCACTATGTAAATCCCTGCCAAGTGTGTTAACAGGGTAATCCACAGCAGCAGCAGGTCCCCATGCTCCCTACTGCCTCGAAGAAACTGGGACATGTGGCCTGTCAGTGTCCCTGATTTTTGTGGATAACAGAGGAATGAAGAGATTTGATAAAAGAGAGGCCTGGGCTATGTAGAGGAACTGGTTTTAGGACAGAACTAAGGAGAATTTGATGCTGGAGTGTAGAACTATAGCGATTCTTTTATGCAACAAGAGATCAGGAAAACAACATTTTAGGTAAGAGCTTGGAAGGAAGGACAGGGGATCTTTGTGTGCTGTTCAAGCCACTGACATCAGTGTTGAATCCCTTGACAGCTGCTTTCAACTCAAACATGCTGGGAAGGTGTATGTCATATTTTATCTCAAGCTTCCTAAAGAGCCAATTGCTCTAACAACTCATCCCCTCTCAGAGACAAAATAGAGATTTCTAATGAGGCATCATCAGGTCTCAACCAGTCTCCAACATGACCAACTCTGTCCTGTGGATACCTGAAACATGTCATGAGTTTCAGCTCTGCTTTGCTCAGCCTTGTGCCTTCCCTCACTTTATCTCCCACTTCTGTAGATTCTGGTTTTGATGTCAAGGGTTCACAGACATTCTTTTTTTCCCCCTCTTGCTTTTGTTACAGAAGCTGTAGGCCTGTCTTCCATTAGTAATCATCTTGTGGGAGGGAGACTGCTTCACAAGAGACTATTGTCCTCCAATGTAATATGCTAGTCTGGTGTCCTGCGGCCCCATGAAATTAATGTTATCCATGATGGCTGGCAGTAAATTTTCTGGTTCATTCTTTGTGAAAATGCCCCAGCATTTAGCTTTAGCACCTAAAACAACGTGCCAGTCTGGGCTGAAGTGTTCTCTGCAGGTAGCAGCCCTGTTCAGAGGGCACTACTCTGAAATTTAGCACCATCATTTTTCTTGGTTTTTTGATGTTGTTGTTGTTGTTTTTTGTTTGTTTGTTTTTAATTTTTTATAGCAGCAATAGAATGTAACCATCCTAGAGCTATTTTTAAATCAAACTTTTTGCAAAACGGTCATGGCATTTGTGGTCTGTGACCCACTATTACTGCAGAAGTTATGCTGCGGCTCAGAAAAAAAGATTTTGCATGTGATTTGCACTCTTCAGGAGTAATTTGTTCCCTGTATGAGCTGAGCATTGATGGTATTGCTTCTGTCTTCACACTCTTTATTGTAAATCAGGTGTCACACTGATCTGTGCACCCAATCTAAAATTAATAAGGAATCTGCCAGCGTAAAAATCTGCTCCATTCAGGTATTGCTTAATTTTTTCTCATAATTAATTATACTTGCTTGTGTAGAGGTAGTGCACATTGTTAAATTCTACCTTTCCAGCGGGATTTTGCAAAATTATTTTACTTGTTACAAAATATTGCAGATCTTTACAAAAAGTAGACATAAATTTGGTTTGTGTTCTCTTCCGCTTTTTGTGTAGTTCTTTATGTTCCTTCTTTCAAATTTTGTGCTCAGTTGTCCCATTCCTTTCTGAGCTTTCAATTTTCTTCCAGGTGCTCCTTTAACTAACTCAATCCTCTGGATGAGACCTGGTTTCCTTCAGAGCTTTCAGTCTGTAAATTATGTTCTCCAGTTATGGTCTAATTGCCCCTTTGAAACTGAAGTCAGAATCTTTTCTGTGATCTTGTTCTTGGTTTTGGCTTTTCATTGTAACTTTTGCCTCAAATTAAGGATTCCATAAATCCTCCAAAGAACACAGTTGATTCGACAGTCACATCTCTGTTCTCAAAGCCTCAAAAGTGTCTTTTTGAGTTCTTGCATGATCTTGTTAGATGTCATAAAACTTCTCTCAAAACCTTAATTCTATTACAGTCATAAAGTTATAAAAATGTCTAGGTTGGAAGGGACTTTTAGGATCATCTAGTCCAACCATCAACCTAACTCTGACGAAAAAACCAAAACCACACACCCCCCCCTACTTCACTAAACCATGTCACTAAGCACTATGTCAACCCATCTTTTGAATACTTCCAGGTATGGTGCTTCAACCTCTTCCCTGGGCAGCCCATTCCAATGCTTAATAACCCTTTCCATGTAAAATTTTTTCCTGATATCCAGTCTGAACCTCCCCTGGTGCAACTTCAGGCCACTTCCTCTCCTGCTGTCACCTCTGACTTGGGAGAAGAGAGTGACTGGAAGGTGGCGAATGTAACGCCCATCTATAAGAAGGGCAGAAGGGACAATCCAGGAAACTATAGACCTGTCAGTCTGACCTCAATACCAGGGAAGATTATGGAACAGGTCATCTTGAGCGCTGTCACCAGCCATGTGATGAGCAGCCAGGGGATCAGGCCTAGTCAGCATGGGTTTATGAAAGGCAAGTCCTGCCTGAC
>VZTM01021091.1:123277-148413 GCA_013400555.1 Jacana jacana
TGACCCCCACCTCTCTACTACTTCCTCTGAGGTAGAGAGTGATAAGGTTTCCCCTCAGCCTCCTTTTCTCTAGGCTGAACAACCCCGGATCCCTCAGCCTTTCCTTGTAAGACTTATTCTCCAGACCCATCACCAGCTTTCTTACCCTTCTCTGGACCTGCTCCAGCACCTCAATGTCTTTTTTGGAGTAAGGAGCCCAAAACTGGACACAGTATTTGAGGTGGGGCCTTACCAGTGCTGAGTCCAGGGTGGTGATCAACTCCTGAGTCCTATTCACCATGCTGTTCCTGATACAGGCCAAGATGCTGTTGGCATTAGCCACCTAGGCACAGTGCTGACTCTTGTTCAGCTGACTGTTGACCAATATCCCCAGGTCATTTTCTGCCAGGCAGCTCTCCAACCACTCTTCCCTAGGCCTGTAGCACTGCATGGGGTTGCTGTGACCCAAGTGCAGGACCTGGCACTTGGCCTTATTGAACCTGTCCATATTCCTCAGCAAAACCTTTCGACCCTCAGGCAGGTTGACACTCCCACCAAACTTGGTGTTGTCTGTAAACTTACTAAGGGTGTGCTTGATCCCCTTGTCCAGATCACTGATAAAGATTTTAAAGAGAATTGACCTCAATACTGAGCCCTGGTGGAGGCCAATCATGACTGGCCACCAACTGGATTTAACTCCATTCACCATCACTCTCTGGGACCAGCCCTCCATCCAGTTTTTAACCCAGCATAGAGTCCTCCCATTTCTCCATTGGCAGCCACTTTCTCCAGGAAGATACTGTGGGAGGATGAAGTGTTTTTTCTATGTCTCGTTCATAATCTCATCACTGGTTTGATCTTCCCTTACATGCATATTATCAAACAAAGTTTGTGATTCTATGATGAAAAGGCCGCTTTTAATCACCTTTTTCAGTATCTTTTTTTTTGCCTTCATGATCCAATTGCTTGCCCTGGATTGATGTATTCAGAGTTCAGACCTTCTCAGTTCCATGTTCTTTGCTCTTTTTTTTGCCTTCTGTTCCTAGGTACATTAATTTTTAATTACTTCCACTCCTGGTGCCATAAAGTACTGAAATTTCCTCATACTGCCAGTTTGGCCCCAGAATTTTATATATAAAATTACAAAAGTCTGCTAGCATTGAAAAAAGTGTTTTCTTATGTTGTTTTCTTTTTTTTTTCTTGTTTTTGCTTGTGTGGTTTTTAACTCAATATTTGTAGTGTTGTCGGCTTTTCCAAATTTTCACTGGTTTGTCTCTGCATATAAAATATAAGCCTAGGTAGTATAAGTTTCACAAAAGTTATGAGCACATGAAATAGTTTTTAGAGTGGGCAGTATAAAACAACTGCTACATGGTTCCAGCCCACCATAAAGGTCATCTCTGCCACAGAAAAAGGGCCCTGGGGCAAGGTATGCTGCGCTTGTTGAAATTTCAGTAACTCCTGTATTGACCTGCAGTGCTTTGTTACCTTCCCACCTTTTTACCTGTGAATTCTTGATCCTTCATCCCTGCCTTTGGCTGTTCACATGCTCTGATTTTCTGTATCACAGCTTCTGTGCTGGAGGCCTGTAATCGAAGCTGTGCTGGGCTTCATGTGCCTGGTAGCTGAATGTAGGAATAGGTGTCAGGGTGCTTGGTGTTACAGCCTTGTCATGGCATTCTTTTGGGCCTGAGCTTATTCTGCTACCTCGCATTGAACTGAATTGAGGAAGTAAAGGGACGCTGACCTAATCCCACCCTCTGTCTGGACTGGCTACTGTCCATAGATATTGAGGGGCAAAACCATCTGAAGGCCATTATAAATTTATTGTTCTTTTACAGCGTTTTCATGTTTGAAGAGCTGTTTTGCTTCTTTATTTTGCTCTGTGCAGGCAGAAGGGGCAGAGAAGGAAATGCTCTCAAGCAAATACCTGTGTAACAGGGTTAAGGGAGGACACATCCTCAGTGTGAAAGGTTGTGAGAGTTCGGACTCATTTTGAGATCTAACACATACATAATGCATTTCTAACCTTAAATAGGTAGTGGGTCATGAGAAGATCTCACATGTTTAGAGCTGGCTGGAAATCAAAGCTGTTGATCATATATAAGTAGAGTGAGCAAGGGTCACCATTTGCATGCATTAGGATAAATCCAGAGCTGGTTCATTGTGGATCACTGGGTGTTTCTAAATTTGTACTAATAGGATGAAGAAGTCTGTGATTCAATGGCATTTCACTCACTGAAACTAATGAGCTCTTCCTATCCCCACGCTGACCACAAGGTATCAGGAGATGAGGAGATGAACCTAAGCCTAAGAAAGATATGAAATGGAAATGAATTTATCAAGTGTAAATAAAGCCAGGACAGGAGCTCATATTCAGAGCTTAATTCACATTTGTATGACTAACTCTGAGTGCTTCACTGGCTGTCCTTTGGGTAAGGACATCTAGGTTCATCTGTTTCATAAGGAATAACATGTCGAGGATATTCAGGGTAACTCCAAATTTCCTTTTAAATGGCTGAAGTGGTACATTAATCACATCTATCCATAAAAATGCTTTCTTCATCCTTCAATAAGAACAAAGAACAGCTGCACTGTTGTTAGTTGTAATGTGAGTACGTACACATCTCTAGAGACTAACCCCTCCCAGGCTTATGTGCGCATCTCAGATCTGACTTTCTGAGACAGTTTGCTCTCTTTTTCATGTCCAAACTTTTTCAATTTGCTTTATGTATATATCTCTTTACAGGACCAGCAGCAGCATAAGACTTTCCTGACACAGCTGACTCTCTAGGCCATGCCTGCTCTAATCAGTGTTGAGTTTTTGTAATTCAGCATCAGTAAGGGGCAGTGCAAATAAAAGTAATTTCTAGATGAAAATAGCACTTTTACTTCCCACTAGACTCTGGCTACATGAAGTGAGCCCTGAGATTGTGCAACTTATCTCCTTGTCCTCAGCACTTTGCTCCACGCTGTGACACTGGCTCAATGAAACATGCTCTTTCCTTGGCCAGATGCTCTCTGAAATTTATGCTAAATTAAATGTATTACTGTCCTCTGCTTCTTACCTTTTACCTGCTGGTCTTAACCTTATTGTCTGCTTGCCATGACAGAGGCCTCTAGCAGATGTCTCTCTGCAAGTGTAACTTTGACATAAGGGAGTTACTACCTCTGCCATAGAGGAGTGTCTGGAAGGGGGTGGGGGATTTAGCAATAGCATTCTTTTTCGCTCTGACTGGGACCACAAATATAAAGCTGATGGAGTTACCAGCTAACATAATAGAGATTAAAAAAAAAAAAAAAGCCCTGACTATTTGTGTTTATAAAAAATCTCCTGGCATTTTGCAAAAAAACCCTGACACTTCAAATCTCTACATCCTGGCTAAGTTGCAAAGTTGCAACTTGCATTCTCCTCCCATAGACACCCCTCTTCTCTCAAGAGGAGAAGGGTGCTCTGCTTCCCATCTGCAACTTTGCCTTTTACTTTATCTCATCAAGAGCATACAAAGCAAGAGCAGTGGGAGCTGCAAAGAGACTCCATTTTGACAAAGGTGCTGTGAGAGCATGGTGCATGTCCTAGAACACGGTTCCCTGGCTGTGTGTGTCAGGAGAAGTTGAATGCTATTGATCTACATTAGCAAAAGCAAATTGAGGCCTTGATGCCGTTTTTTTTGGCCATCTTCATTCTTTTTTATGTTAAGATGAATTGCATTGACTGGAAGAGATGATGATATTGCATGCATGTGAGAAATGCATGTGAGATCCTGGTGTTCACTGACTGTACAGTGTCCTGTTTTCTTTTCCTAAACTGTATCTTGAAGACATCATGTAGTCTTTTAACCAGCAGTGGTATGATTTACATCATTATATATGTGTGGGTTGTTTCAACAAGCAAGTACATACGCAAGTAAATGAGGTCCTTCGCATCTGGATTGTAAACCTACATGGGGTGAAGCTCATGTGAGAAGCGGAGGAGACTGGAGAACATTTTTGTTCCAGTTAATCCATTTGCTTTGAAGACTGCTCAGGCACTGTCAGATCTGTGGACAGAACAGGTATGTTACTCAGGTACAAGAGTCACATACTGTCTATGGCCCTATGGGGATGCTGACCCAGGTGATGTGGAAACCAGGCTTTATTCTCCTGTGTGGTACAGATTTCATTTTTGATCTTGGGCAACTTTTGATCTTGGGCAGCTTTTGATGCACACACAGTTGGATCTCCTCTAGGAGAGGAAGAAGGAAAAGAGAAATATTGAATATTCCATCACCAAGGTATAAAACATCAAGGAAATAAAAACATTATATAAAAATGGTGGTTTTTTTAGTTTTACCAATTCATTATGAAATCATCAAATGTTCATGCCAGTCTTTCAATCTAGTGTGGCTGTATGGTGAGTGCTAACGGTGATTAATGGAGGTGAATAAAGATAAACCACAAGATCATATGTGTTTTCTTTATTATGTCTTATAAAAGAACATGCTTGGACAAAGCAATGTTCAGAAATTCCCAGTTGTAAAAATACCCATTGCAAAATACTCATCAGCAAAACCAGCTGAAATTGAAAGCATATTTGATTGAGTTAATATATTTTTTTTCATTCTGGGCTGCTTTTGAGTCTTCTTTTTTTCTGTTTCTTTTCAATTCTCATTAACACAGTTTCTCTGCCTATCTGGGTAAAAAATACCCAAATTTTGCCACAGTACTCACTGCAGTCCTTTCAGTGATCAGCAGGGGCTCCTCTTGGACTGTGACTAACTTGGCTCTCTGCTCTCCTCCCTTGCCATTGACCAGCCCATGCTGTTTCGACACTGGTTCTCTGATATGGATCCTATAATACTGGGGAAACACCTCAGTGCAATTTTGTGTTCATGAATTTTCTTTAATTTTTCACCTCACAATTAATCTGAAAAGGGGAATAGATGGATCACCATAGATGTGTTGTCAGAGGATGCTTTCTGTATTCCAAAAGCCAGGCAATGAAAGAGCAGCAGCACCACTGCATTTAGGACAGTATGATCACTGATGGATGTGGACAGACTTTGATATAGCTTTGTTACACCTGCAGTTAATGCATGATGAATTTCATATCTGGATAATAGGAAAAAATAAAACCCAAACCACACAGATTTCTTCTCTGATGAAGTACTACTTCTTCACAGATGTGGGGCTGAATTTAACCATATATTAAATTTGATGTTCTTGTTTGTCTGCAATGTGTTCAGTTTAACTTCCACCGAGTACAAGGATACTTGGACTCAGCACTCAGGCTTAACCCTTCAATGGAGATTGATCGAGGTGACAGGGGGTGTATAGCTGACTGTGGTGGCCAAGGTGCCTCATGTGATAATGGTGATCTACATACCCAGGGTGACCAAATGACTCAGGTGCTTTCCTTCACATGCTACAAAAAAAAAAAGGAACAGAAAGAAATAACCCCATTCTACCAACAAGATTGACTAATTGGTCAGAAACCTGTGTTATTGATATATAGATAGCTGGGAATAATATGGTGCAAAGGTACAAGCACAAGACCAATGCCAAAGAACCTGGACAGTTGGCAAATCATGTCATTAACTCAGATGTGTTTTAGAGGAGAGACAGCTTTCAGAAGAGAACTGAAGAAGATGGAAAAGGTAAGTCTTTTACTAGTTTATGTTGAATAATTTATTTGATTACTGAAATTCTGAGGGGATAAATTATTTACTCAGCTATTTTCCAGCAGACAAAACCCAAATCTAGTATAAGAAACATTCCTGGAAGTCTATTATGATTTATCATGAAGAAAATAAGACACCACTATCAGTGCCTGTAAACCGAGTTGTGGATATGCTATACAATGGAAATTAATGAAACGCCTTTTCCATCTTGTTACAGAAATGTGAAAAGCAGTAGTGACTGCTGTTTCATTTTTTCCTAGCCTCTAGTAACAAAATTCTTGATTTTTTTGAGAAGAGAGGAGGGAAGCAAATTTTTGGAAGCCAGGATTCATGTGGTCTTTCTTTCTCACTGCCATTCTCTGTATTGTTCTTATTCATGAAGGTTCAAATGAGAGACGTTTTTAAGGATGGGCTTCATGTGTTTTAACTGTAGGTGTTCGGAGTGTAGGTTTCTGGATCTGAGCAGGCTGACAGTAGAACTTTGTGACATTCTGTGGAGATATGTCAATGCAGCCAATGGAGTTCAGGGTGAGATTTGACTCACCAGAGCCTGGGATCTATCTAGGCTGAGGTGTATTGTGCCCTAAAGAGCATACACACTATTGATCAGCTCTCCACTGACTGTGTAGGGATGTGCTCAGGTGTATATGCCTATGTTATACACAACTACACTTAACACCACAACGCCTAGCTCTTGCATTCCAAGTGCCACTTTGGACCCTGGGCTCTTTGAAGGTTGCCCAGTCTGCCAGATCCAGCAGACCTGGGTACCCTTCCTGGATGACTCTCAGTGAAACCTCAAGATAAAATTATGGTTTACATGACAATTCTCTATGATTTATTCTTATTTTTGGTGATGATGTGATTTCATTCCATGTCATATGTTGCTCAAGCTGACAACTATGTGTCAGACATTACCTGGGGCAAAAATAGTGGAGACTTTCATGACATTATACATATAAATGGGATTATGGTGTGTAGAATACTTGTAGAATACAAGACAGACCTTGCTTTGCATATCCTGAACTTTGTTTCATGAGACCTAGGCTTCGCCAGGAAGGGCATAGCACCAGCTGTCTAACGTGTGACAAAAGAGTGGGAATCAGAAGCACAGGCAGAAGGAACACCACTAGATCAGACCTGGCTGGCTGCTGGAGCCAGTCACATAATGTGGTGTGGCTGGTTCTGTTTGTCACTGTCTGGATGGGTCATTGCCGTGACTAAAGCATTTATCCTGTCCCGGCTCCTGTAGCATCTTTCATGCCACAGATCTGTGGGCTGGACCTCAAAACAGTTTGGAGGAGGTTCTGTCTCTTGCAGAGTTAATCTACAGTTCTGCTTGTGCTGGGACATGTAGACACTGCAGCTATGCAGATAATCTGCGACTAATAAAAGCAAACCCAAATGTTGTGGTTATTGCAATGAATGCAAAGCTGTTGTAGTCCTTATTTTTTCATACCTGCAGTATGCTAGTATGATAAATATGAATTACCAGGTAAGGATATGTTTTCAGTGTGGTTATTGAGGGCTCAACCATGCTATTCTCCTGACAGGCAATAGAATCTGCATGACTAATTCCCTGAGAAATGAAAGGACAATGTTCTTCGTTAATAGTAGAAAGAAAGAAAACATTTGCATGGTGAATGCCGTGACATTGTACATGAATGTAACCAGCTTTGCTCAGTCTATTGCACTTAAATGCTTTCTGTGTCTAGATTGCAGAGCAAAAACCAAAAACATTTCAAAGCTCCTCACGAAAAGTGGCCAATCATTACTGCAACCTTGGGGACTAGCTGTGATAAAACTAATCATGATGAATTGATGTAGCATCTATGGGACCATAATATGCAGCTCTACGAGAATACCATTGAGTTGTATTTCAAATGTATATTTTTCTCTTCACGCACAAAAAACTTTTTCCAGTCACTAAAAATATCTTATCCATAACAACATCTCAGCTGACTATTTGTTACAGTGAAGTGGTCAGACTCTAGCTTTTGTAAAGACAGAATCATTAACCCTTCTGAAGTAAAATGACTTAACTATAAGCAAACACCAAACTATATGATCACTGAAGAAATTAGAATCCTGGAATAATTTTTAAGATCCTACAAGTGAAACTGCCCACTAAAAAAAAAAAAAAAAAAAGGAAGATCAAGGGAAAAACTTATCTCTTCCTGTGTGATTGATCTTTTTCTTTTGCAATCACCCTCTGACCTACAATAAATCATTTTAGAGAGAGTCAGGAAAATCTTTTCAATAGCTTTAGAGATGGGAGGAGAAATGTTTTGTCTCTCAAAGTATTATCACGCAAAACATCCAAACAATTGCAGCTTTTCTGTTATTTTTCCCACATCCAATGAGATGATGGAGGAAGGTTTTTCCCCATGTTAATGTGCGTTGATAGGGTCTAATTAATATTACCACCTGAAATCCATATACAGTTTTAATGCTGTAGGAAGTATATAGGAGACTTGAATTTCCTTTAGGATTAAGAACCTAACAAGAAAGAAACAGACCGGAGAAAATGTAGCCCTGCCTTATGGAGTTGGTGCTTATTTGAACATGTAAGTATTTTTAAAAGAATTCCTTTTTGAAGGTTTTGTTTTGGTTTGTTTTGGTTTGTTTGTTTGTTTTTGTCTAAAAAAATGTTGCTGAAACCTTTGCCACTTTTGGTCTCTGGAGGCAGGAATGGGTAAAAAGGCTGTCTCTCCTTTACCTATTTTCAGGTAGTCAGATTCCTCATGGTCATTTTTGCAGTAAGTTGCTTGTAGCTTTTTCACACAGGAAACCATGGTGTCTGCAAAACCACCTGAGCTACATCACAGCCTTGCTGTGAAAATGATGTGCAGTGACTCCACTGTCAGGGGTGGCAATGCCTTCTGACACATTGGCCTCATAAAACCTGAATTTGGTGGTCTTTGATGGATGCATCCTGCATAAGGCATCCATTTGACAAGCAATTTGGAGGTGGGTGATGCCTCCTATAATGACAAAAACCTGGAAAGGACATTCTATTGGAAGTTAAATTAGTTTTCATTAAAATATTGTTGAAAGTTTTCGTTATTATATTGTATTATGAAAGACATTAGAACATTGGGGATGGGATTCCTGTGGATAAGTACAGGAGTCTAGATCACAAATCTTTACATCTGGGCTAGTAACCACACACTCTCAGTAGCCACTGGAGACCAGAGAACAGTTTCATGTATCCTGAAGAAAACATCTAAACCTATCATCCTAAAAACATCCTAAAAGTGCCTATTTCATTTAATGGACTTTTAATTTCTTTTTTTTTTTTCTTTTTTTTCATTTCTGAAGCATTCAGAGATTAGCTCAGAGATAGATGTCAATATTTCAGATGTGTGATGTTAGGAGAGATGGATCCCTAGGGATGCACAGCAATTTCATAGGCATTTTAAAAGCAGAACTCCCAGGCTGAATACACCAATAGATTCAATAGGTTTTAAATACTGAATGTCTATATTTTACTTATACAAATATAAATGTTTGTTGTACATGAATTTGTTAAATTTGTTTCCCATTTAAATTCAATTTCTTGCGGTTTTGCTATCCGCAACCCCCATCCCTCTCTTCAAAGAGGCCCCCACATCTTTACAGTAAACCAGCCCAGAAATGTCATTATGTAACTCAGATACCCTCCTAATCAGTTGGGCTCTGGCTGGGTGGGTAACCCCCGCCGTGGTGAGAATCTCCCGCACCTACGGTGTGTCCAGCTTCCCGTTCTCAGAACTACCGACCACAAGAAACTCCTGTGGTTACTAACAGAAGAAACAAGTTCCCTCCAATCTCCCAGTGCACCTTGTCGGTTGTGGTTTGTGAGAATTACACTATGCTCTTATCCAAGGCAGTCAGGACTGGCGCAGGCTTTGTGCCCCTTTGTGCTGCCAGTTCAGGGTCCTCAGCCTACGGCTTCGAACTTTCCGGCACGGTGGCTCCATGCTGTGGGAAATAGTCCACAATAGTCCCACAAAGAAAACCATTGCCTTGTGAAAACTACCTGTGCTCAATCACAACCACTCTGTGGGAATGAACCAAGGCTTCCCTTGAGATTTTTAATATTTATTTCTCATTTATATCTCTGCTAACACATGAGGTAGTCTGTGGCAAAGATCTTGGTGTCTTCTTCCATCTAACACTGAATAAGACTGAGTGACCTCTACTCATTTATATCATTGCTCTGACATTACATTTGCTATGAGAACAATAAGAAATGAACCATTTAATGGCAGTGAGGTAGGAATTAGGTGATATTAGATGACATGTTTCCTAAATAAGCCACTAGTAACAATAAAATATTCTACCAGATTCTTCTAACACATAGTAGGAAAACTTTAGTCATAGTTAGTCCCTCACTCTTTAAATTTCCTTGAGGCTTTTGTATTCATTTGTTCCTCAATATAATCCAAAAAATCAGGCCTTGCAAAACACCCTCTCTTTTAAAAAGTTGCCCCGTGATCTGCCGGTGCATCTCTCACTTTGCTGCTTTGTCCTGCGACTGCTTGGCTGTGATCCTGGTGGGATTATACCAGTCTCTAATGGGCATGTGTTCCCTAGTTGCTCCTGGCTATTCTGCAATAGCACCACTTAGCTCCACGAAGGAAATAACTGCAATTTTCTCTTCCCTAATGAATTTCATAATGTAATCAGTGGCAGGCCATGACTGAGAATGAAACTAAAACTTGATGTAATGGTCAGGCAAGAAATTTGACTTGGAGCTTTGTTTTGACTGGATCCCAAATAAAGAGAGGCATTGCTGACAGCTCTGCTTATACTCTGTGGATGCTGATGGCTCCAGTGGCAATAAAAGTGTTCACAGTTTTTTGGTTTTGTCTTGTTTTCATTACCACTGCAATGTTGCTTCTTTCTGGGTAGTCTGGGTTGCCAGCTAATGATCTAGTTCCAGGAGCAGGAACAGCCTTTGGCTCCCTGCAGAGATTAGTTAAACGAAATGTAATAAAATCACACTGGGAGTTACTGTGTAGAGGCTCATCCTCCACCAGGTGCTGGCTGAGAGCAAGTAAGTGGCTGAAGAAGTCACCAGGCACTCAAGGGTTCTCGGAAATATTCAGCTATTGAGTGTTCTTGGGATGTTGAATACAAGTTATTTAGGTGTAAAGCGTCAGGGATGAACTGGTGAAGGACCACCAAGCTTCATCCAAGCAAGGGCTCACCTCCACATTATTTTTGTATTCTTCAGTGTGATCCAATGTAACCTAGCAGGGAGAGCAACAAATGGTCAGGTACTGACAAGCCTGACTCCTGTTCCTTTTGCTGCTTCTCAGCCTGCTGGGCAAGTTTGCCAGCAGCTGACCACTTCAACCAGGATGGGGCAAAATTACATTTGGACCTGCAGGTCTCTTTTAACTTTGGGACAGGCCAGAGCAGGACTCCTAATCCGAACATCTGTGGGAGTTTAGACTTATGAAGTCGAGCTCCAAAAGGTTGTAATGTAAGAAGCAGTTTGGCTTAGTTGACGTGGGCATGGGAGACATCTGAATGATGCCAGATCAGGAGGAGGCCAACCCAGCAATGAGTGGGAAGACCAGTGGGACTATTCCTTCAACATATCAGCCCAAGCACATGCCACGTACCACTATAAGGGCTGCACCTTCTCTAAGCTGCCTTGGTAAGCCTAGGTCTGGTGGAGAACCACCATGGTTATTGTCTCTCTGCACCCATAATGCACCAGAGAATTAGGATGACTACCTGGAAGACCCTGCAGTTTGCAAATGGTAGAATAAAAGCCACTTCTAGTCCTATTATACTCAGCTGTGGCTGAAGTTACTGTGCCAACCTTTACCCCACACTGAGCCTGGTCCAGATGCTATGGTTGTTCCCTGGCGGCTGGTGGCTCAGGAGCTGGAGCAATGGGAGCCTTCTGGAAAGGTAATTGGGGTTCCTCCTCATGCTGGGTAAGGTGGCTGCTGCTTCTTTCACACCACTGAGGGTGTTGAACTTTCCTGATGGGCTTTTGCTGGCTCATTGTGCTGATAAGCAGGATCCCACACTTCTGCAGTGCTTTGGAGGGGCAGGGCAGGCTGTAATACTTTAGGTAAAGTGCACACAAGGCTTCACAGAATTATTTATTACAACTGCTGTTCCACTGCCAAAATCTCTGCTATGGTCATTTGGCACCTGTCCGTGGAGCTGAGCACAGCAGTGCCAGTTGCCACCAAGAGAGACTTGGCCCTCTCTGCTGGAAAATCCCAGCCTTCCAGGATATGCTTATCTTGCTAGAGCTATTTTATTTTGTCTGCAGTAAAGCTGGACAAGTGATTTGGCATTGCTGGCCTGGGCTGTTAAAAGCATTCATAAACATAAGGAGGTTTGTTACTGCAGAGGACCCAGCTCCGCAGCCTGCAGAGGACAGTATTGTCCTTTCAGTGAAGGCAAGCACTCAACACTGCTGACCTCTCTGGTTACTGCACCCCAGAAAGAGACCAATCTGCCCTGCTCCTTGTCCTAATACTCTTTATTTTGGACATGTCTAACCTTACAATTGCATTTCCATAGCCTATGCCTCACCCATTTGGGAGCATCGGCCATCCTCAGCTCTGTGCTGATCTGCTTTCCTCCCCTTGGCTGAGACGCTCTGATGCTGTGATGTGGCTTCCCCTTCCACAATGTATGGGCCTGCACATAGGGAAAAACCCTAAGAAACTGCTGATGTGCGCGATCTATTTCTGGCTGCATCCCAAATAGTCTCTTGGGTGGACTTAACTCCAAGCTGATCCACAGGACAGTTTGGGAAGGTGGTGTTCCTACAGATGCTCAGTGCAAGACAGAAAACCAAACAGTTCTTTCTAAAATATGCAGATCATGACATACTTTCTCCTGCTTCTGAACTGAAAAGTGAATGTTAGTTCAGGACCTTGCTATGTTGGGTCAGTGATCAGAGAAGTGTGTCATAAAACTGACTTGGTGTTCTGCAGTTCAAAAGGAAGGAGGGACGCTCTCTTGTACTGTGAAGAGCTCAGTGGTCTCAACCAGACAGGGGTAATATTGATGAATGCAGTGTGCACTGAAGCTCCACAAGTCTTTTTTAGGATGGCAAAACTGCTCAATACTAAATGTGTACAATGTGATACAGCAAATATTAGAAGTAATGGTAAAGGTAAGCCTTGCAGGACTGTCACCTTCACAGATTCTCCCATAAAGAAGGGAGCTGAATTGCTGAGATGAATGATCCAAAATAACTGCAATAGTTGTGGGTTGTTTTTTTGGTTGTTCTTTGTGATAGTGGGATTGCTTCAAGGTACATGCTGCCTCCCCTCTAGTCAAAACACGGCTTGTGGAAACCAGTTCCCTTTTACACTTTGACTGCCTGGTATTTACATTCTCCGCTCATTGTTTGTTCTCACTTTCCTCTTGCCTCTGTAGAAGTGCCTGCTGAGAGTCGTGCCATTTGTTAGGGACAGCCAGAAGATGTTGATTCTGCTGCCTTCCCCTCAGGAGTCTTCTGTGCAGTGATGCTCACCGCAGCTGTGTCTGATTTCCTGAATGGTGTGCAAGGTAAACATGCAATCAATTAGCTGTCTTCCACGAGTGATTTGATCACATATGCTAGGATCCATTGATTTTAAAAGCAGAAAGGACTGTTGTCACGTAGCCTGACCTTGCATTTTCAATTTTTTGTTACATGATTTATTAAAAACCTTTCCCTCCTTTGTGATCTATAGTATTAGGCACTATAACATATAAGGCTAATTCCCATATCCCAGTTTCCAGAGGCAAGCCCCAGGTGGAGGTATGAAGTTGGAAACCAGCTGAATCAAGCTGAAGTTTAGCTACTATAGCACTTAAATTCTCATTCCAGCAACTGGCTGGAATATTTGGACATTCTGTTTAGATACCTTAAGAACTAGACATTTAGCACTTTATAAAAGCAGGCCAATGACTTCCTATAGATCCTCAGTTTTAGACCTATATGCATTTAGAAAGATTATACATACACTTTATCATTAAGCATATTTTTGCAAAGATGGAAAAACATTATTTCACACACAGCACATGAACTGAAAAGGGGCACTTAAATACTAATCAGAAGCTTCTCCACTTAGAAGCAAGTGGTTTCCCATCTCCACCCCTGCCTTAACTTCTCTCTAGACAATTTACTAATTCCAATTTAATGCCTACTCTCACAGTTTCTATACAGGCAAAACTCCTATTAGTTAGATTTGGTCCAAGGTAGAGGCCATGGGGTCTTTGTAAGACTATTTTTAACTTCTTTTGATTTCATAAGTCTTCAAATCAGGCAGCGGTTGCTTGGGAAACAGAGTATGTGGGAGAGATTGTTTCTGGCAGTATGCAGAATAAGCTATAGCTGGGAATAGAAGATGGTCTCCTATGCCCTGTGCATGAGGTGTGGAACATCAGCACCCAAGGAGTGGATGTGATGTCCTGCCAGCTCAGAGCTGCAGCATTTGTCTTCCACTGTGGTCTGGTGTAAAAGACTGTACACATCCTACAGCAGTGCAGACCACACTGCCTAATCCAAATTAAATTCAGGTTACTTTCAGTACAAGGCTATGGAGTGCAGTGGCTGAGGAATGCTCTTAAGTGACTGTCTTTCCCATCTGACTGAGAAAAGTTTCTTAACTTTGCCATCTTAAATGAGCTCCTACAGGTGTATGGGCTGATCTCAGATCATCTAAGCAGTTGCTGGTCACCATACAGCACTTACTAACATGGAACATGGCTTAAAGTAACTAATGCTGAGTAGCTGGGAACCTTGACAACTCCAGAGGGTATGAGTTCAAAAGTCCTCTAGAAAAGGAGCATTGTAGCCTACCCAAAGGCATTAGCGAGGCAAAGCTAGAAAACTGGACTTTTTGTGCATGTGGTAAGTTATGTGGGACTTTCTGCCTGGCTATGTGAATCAAGAACTGTTGGCAGCCTGAGACCACCAGAGAAAACCTTACTAATATCTGTAGATATGGGATCAGACCTGAAAGTGTTACCTGAAATGGGCAGAGTTCAACAGGAAAAAAAAAAAAAAAGGTGGAATAGTTTAGGTAGCTGGGTCAAAAAGCAGCACAGCCTGGTGAGAAATGTTCCTCTCTGAACTATGCAGTGGCAATCCCCTCAATTCAACTACAGTAGCACTTGGCTTTGCTTTCATTGCATGGGAAGCCTTGCTGCCAGTACCCACACGATTAGTTTTCTCTGTGTACAAAAAGGGGCTGCTCCCATCAACAACTGTAAGAAAGTCAGCCCCAAGATGCTGTGGCCACAGTAAAAAATGTGTACGTATTTTCAACCCTTAATCTGTTCCTCCTGTTAAAATACTGTTCATTGCTGCTTGTCAGTAAAGAGTGACCAGTAAATGGGGATGCCAGCTCCATCTGGGTGCCAGATTACTAGAAGGAGAGCTTCTTCCTTTGGATCTTCCTGACATTCCCTGTATTGAAGCAAGGATCTTTCCTTCCTTGAGATTGATTTCCAGCCATCATTAGAGGGAGCTGTTGCCCCAGCAAGCCCCAACCTCCCTTTGCACACTTCTCCAGGCCTGCTCTGCAGCAACAAAATTCAATCGATTTATGAGTTGGCACTTTCTGTACAGTACTGTCAATCATACCAGTCTTGAGGGTGCTTTGTAGATAAATATAATTTGTTTGGTTTTCTTTACAAAAAAGAAGAAAGATGCCTGAGCTAAACTGTGGCAGCAACATGATCTTCCACTTCTGGCTGGGGGACCCGGGGAAGCCTTTCAGTCCTCTGTAAACCTACATTAAAAAAGCAGGGGAGAGCTTTGACATATTTTTCTTCTGTCATTTCACCAGTCCTTTGTTTGAACCACGTGTCTTTTCCCTCATCCTGACCCTGTTATTATTTCCATCACAACTGGAGTAATTCAAGCCGGGGAAGTTACGTGGGTGCAAACTCCTGTGAATGAAATCAGAGTTGGACTTTTTATGAAAAAGGACAAAGGCTCAGGACCAAAATCTTAGCAAAATTAAGCATCTGACTCAGTAGTTAACCTTCACTTTCAACTTGTTACCCTTTTTTCTGGAAACAAATGGCAGGATCGTGGCTTGTGTTACCCTGTCTCTGCACATTCGGTGCTTGTTTTCCTTAATTGGGGATGGACATGTTGTTAAGTTTTGTTTTCTGAGGAGAAATGTGTGGAGATTACATACACAGTGTCAGGGGTGTTATTCCAGGCTGATAACATCACATGGTGTATAGGGTGTAGATTGAATTACTGCAGGCCCAGCAGGAGCTGCGCACCGAGTGTATCAGAGCGTATTTCAGCCGCATGAAGCAATACGCAGGGTATTGTTTTAAATGTGCATGGGCTGAATTAAAAATGTCAGCTATCACATGAGGGTTGTTTTTTAACAGACAGGAACAATTGTGTAACCGGATACCCGTGCTTATTAAACCCAATTCAGATCAGTGGGTAAAATTTAAATAGGAATGTGTTTGCCTGTTTCCTTTTAGTATCTTCAGCCTGGGAGTTGGCTTGCTTGCAGCAGAGGGACTGCACCTTGTATACCTGTAAACCACCATTCTTAAAACTGTGCAACTCATTTGAAGCAGATAAGTTTATCTTGGTATGTGCAGTTTTCCTTCTACTTTTCTGTTTTTCCTGTGGAGAACACTCAGCACTGTCCTTGCTCTAAGGTAATACTATTTCATTTTCCAAAGCAATTTGTCAGGTTTCTAAGTGTGACCATTCAGCATGTAAATTCAATCCATAATCCTCGTGCTGTCATCTCACTCATCTAAATGGACTGAATACAAGGCATATTTTTGTAATCTGTCTGTGCTCTCTTGGGACAGCTTTGTAAATGACATGTTACATTCCCAAGTCTCAGCCAGGCAAAGAGGTTCATTCAGTGCCAATAAAGAGCAGTTATTTCCTAATAAGTATATTAACTGCTTGAAATGCGGTTGTGAAAATCTGAGAAAAAGCTCTGTCAGAGCAAAAGCAAGTGGCAGCTGAGCAGCGAGTGACTCTGCTCGGAGCGTGTGTCCATCAGGATGGCGTCCAGCGCGCTGCTGGCAGATCTGTCCTATTTGCCTCACTGGGGTGATCCAAGTGCTATGAGTTAAGCTGGTCTGTGGTCAAAGGGCACACTACCAAGCAGACAGTGCCCAGGAGTCAAGTGCTGTGTTTCCAGACTCGCTGTAAGCTTGTAGCAGCCACTGTTGCCACTAAAAAAAGCAGCTCTGCCATTCATTCTCTGGTCTTCCTGTAGCCATCCCAAAGAGCAGGTTTTCCTTGGCTCCAGAGGCAAGTGAGTCTTGCAAATGACCTGGTTTCAAACCATCCAGGAACGAGCAACAGAAAGTAATTTTAACCGATCTGATTTATTGTATGGACACAGAGACTGGCCCCAAGGCATAGTGTAAAGGCTTTAGTGTAAAGCCAAGATCAGACTACTTCTGGTTTCAGTGCGGGTTTATGGTGGCTTGAAGTGAGCATCAAGCTACAGGTCAAGCTACCTGTGCAGCCAAAAGCTCCTGCCTGCCTCAGCTCTGCAGTGGTGGGTCATGAACTCCCTAGGTTAAAGGGCTGTAAGTGGAGGTCTGCTCTGTCAGGCCTCCTGGCTGTAACTCCTGTCCAGCTCTGTACCTCCACGCTGTCTTGGGCAGTTCGGTCAATCACTGCCAGTATCTCCTCCAGTGAATTCCCTTTGCTGCTTCTCCTTTTGCTGACTGTCAAGTCATGGTCTTAAACTGCAAGTAAAAAGAAGACAGCATTTTTTTCACAGGTAGCAGAACTGAGCAGTGGAACTTGCTGTCATGGGATGCTGTAGATGTCAAAAGCGTAGTTGGGTTTAGATAACTCATGGAGGAAGGCTATAGTGCAGCTGTTAAATGCGTGATCTCAGGAAGGCTGTTATTAGCAAATTGATGTGAAAATGATCATCCTGTGCATAACCTGCTCTACTCTCTTCCTTAAAACATGATGTACTTCCTTGATCCCCTCCTTAATCTGACAGGGGCTAAAGTTCAGGACAGCAAACTGGGAGGTTGGGTTTTCAGTCTGATCCAGTACAGCCATTCTTACACTTCATAAACAGTGTTTTAATAACCTGTGAGTGGAACTTAAGAAGTGAATGTGCATTGTCACACTTTGTGTCCAAATTATCACCTGCAAAGGCAGTAGCTTATCTAGCAAACTGTATGGTCAGATATTCCCAAGGAAGAATAAGATCTGGGTGTTAGCTTACAAACACGAAGCTATCCAGTCCTGCACAGCAAAGATAAGGCCAACTATGTCAAGCTTCCTGTGCCTTTACTCCAGCTGGTATTCTGATGTGGACACCGAGCACTTGGGAAGAAAGGAGGAATGTGAAACTTGCTGTCTTTGGTATATAGCTTTGATTATAACTAATTATTTATCCCACAAGCAAGTGTTTCTAACTGAAAATCTGTAAGGAGGTTTTGGTGACTGAATTTGCTTTTAATTGCACAGGGATAAATAGAGGATTCCTTTGCGGTTGTTGGATGGGGCATGGATGCTATAATGAGCGAGATCAGGCCTTTAGTAATTCATGGGTACCTTGGTGTCCTTTCTTCCTGAGTCAGAGACAGCAGAGCCAGGGAGAGCTCTTCCTGTCTGTTCAGTACCCATCCTGCTGGCCATGGAGGTGTAGCTCTCAAATGGTAATTAGGAACATTTGGATTAGTGTGATTTTTATTGCAAATGCTTTGTTAAACTTATCTCCCCAGGGAAAAAGAAAAGACCCAAAAAAACCCCATTGCCCCTCCACCCCCAAAATGCTTTGCAGTTCAGAAGGTCAGGTTGGTTGATCATGTTGCTTTCTTTATACTCATCTCCAGATCATGTGAGAGCTTTTCAAACCCATGCCATTACCTACTACTGGCCCACGATGTGCCCTGCATGCTTGTAAACACTACCACCCTTAAGGATTTTGGAGCTATATCAGGTGAAAGAGGGTTTCTTCCCAACTGGGAAGCCCTTGGCAGTAACACCAGGTGTTCTGTGAGGAAGGGCGAGCTTGGGGCTTGGGGTCCTTTGAGCTCCTGAGAGCATGGAGGAGACCTCTCAGGGTGTGCTTGAGATATCTGGCTTCAGGTCCAACCAGCACACTGAGTGCCTGCGGGATTTATCAAGAGAGAGAGGGCCATATCCTTCCACTGGGTGGTTTGGAGGACACACATGGTATGACATCCCTGAGCGACCCTGGCTTCCAGTGCAGCACAAAGTGCAAAGCCCATGGGGAGCAACTCACATTTTCAGTAGCAAGCTGCACAGAGGGCTCCCAGGTCTCCTGTCCCAACAGCTGCCGACAGAGATGTGGGAATTTCAGTGCTTAACTGAGCTGTTGCAGGCCATGCGGTGGGATAAGGATCCCGGCCACTCAAACATGGCAAAATAAGAAGTGGTTTCATTCAGAAAGTCAGTTTCTGCTTTTCATTCAGAGTGGGAAGCTTGCAACAGGATCCAGCGAGGTGGTGGAGGGAAGTAACCTTTATACACAGTGGGAAACTGAATTCATTGAATACCTTCCCAGTCCCTACCCATCTCCTAAACCAATCTCCTGCCTCAGGAGAGATAATCTATCAGATACCGAACACGGTCTCGTTTTTCTCAATGAAAAGTAGGAAGCTCTAAGTGCCACGCAGGCAAGTCCTGCTTCCTCATGCTGGCCAGGACAGCGGGTGCTTACGGACTTGCTTGTGGGGGAAGAAACTGCTCTTTGTGGGGTTTGGCCTTCACAGCGGCTATCGCTCTTGTATGCGAGTCATGTGCCTTAATCCTCCAAAGTGGACTGCCCTGCAGTTTAACATTCCCCGAATTCCTGCCGGCTGCTGACACACAGCCCATTCAAAGGCAGCTTCAGAGGGAAACCTTTGCACCGGTTAATGGGGACGGCCACTGCTCCCACTCCTGTCCCTTGTGCCAGGCATGCCTTTCTATTCGGAGCCTCCAGGCCACCCGCACTGGGGACTGATATAGCTGGGGAGCAGCAGGAGAAAGTATCTGGAGAGTCAGCCCCTGAGGGTGGATGCTCACATGCTCCCAGAGCCCTGAGGCAAAGTAAATTCCACCGTGTCCTGGAGAGTGAAGCCAAGTGAAAAAATGAGGAAGGATTTTTTTGGGATGCTGGGTCTCTGATCACAGGGGGACAGGGTCATGGAGACAGAGTTGGGAAGGGAGGTCTAGGGAAGAGGACAAGCCCTGCTGATGAGACCTAGCAAGGTGGGAAGGGTATTGCTTCCGTCTTTTGAGTGTGCTGTTCACAAGGTCTCATAAAGCCTTAAATTCAGGAGAAAATGACATTTTTGCTATTATAGGAGAGTAGAAAGTTTTCATGCATGTTCTGACTCTGGGTTCTTCGCAAACTTAAATTGCACTGGTCCTGAGCAGGGATGAAAAGGAAGGTATTTTGCTCTCATTCCGCTGTTTGTCAAGCAGAAAAAATAATAGTAATTAGAAGATTTGATAGTTCTGTCAAATAAGGAGTGTTTTAATGTTGCTAGAAATAAAAAAGTCACCAAGTTGACTGCAGCCTTTGAAAAGACCGAGAGATTTGCTTGGCCATCTGACCTTACAAACACAAAGAAAATAAGAGTCTTGAGAGTATCAGTAAGACGGCTCTGCTGAGTAAGAGTTATGCTTGCAGGCAAGTGTTGGGGACCCAGGCGGTGGCAGGATAGGAAGGATCACAGTTATTTTTTCTCAGTCTGTTATGGTTTCTCATTTTCTAAGAATTTCAGTGACAGGTAGGAATTTGGAAGCTTTTGTGCGCTGATAACAATAGCCGTTAGGATTTGACAAGTGTGAAAGACAGGCATATGTTGTCCTCAAAGATATGCAACACTAACCATCCATGCATCATCTGTGGACGAGTGTTTACATTTTACAACTTTCTGAATCAACTGTCACTTTTTCTCATTCTCTCTCTCTCTTTTTTTTTTTTATGAATGAAGTCTGAAGCAAGCCAGACAGAAAGGAAGGCTGCAGCATGTTTTATAGCTTGTGCTTCCTTCTGGTGAGGATGTTACATTTGCTGAAGCGAATTTCTGAAAGAGATGTGGAAGGGTTTTCTGGTCAGGGTTAGGGGATATTTCATTCATGCAGGAAGTTGCAAAAGCTGAACAGAAAGTGTATATTCTAGAAGTTTCAATTAAAAAAAAAAATAGGCTGGAGGGTAAAATTGCAAAATACCAGCTGAGGCTCAAAAGTCAAGTTCACTTCATAGTCCTAGTAAAGTTCAATGTTAGTAGCAATAACCGTATTTCTTTAACCCAAGACACAGGAATACTTTTCCATCCAATTTTCAAGTCTACATTTTTGAAAATTATTTCTATGATGTATTTCTGTGACAAATAGTAGCTGCCTCTCACATAAGCTTTTCTGATGCAGAAACTTTGGACAGAACATGGGGCAACTCTTCAGAGCAGAGTGGATGGGATGGACATATCATCACTTGAGTTTGGGTTTAGGGAGTTTCAACATGGTTACTGCCAAATAAATCACCAACACAGCAAGAAACAGGAGTGCTGCTCTGTTGTCCAGAGGGGATGCACAAGCTGATTTGAGCAGGGATTGTGGCTCAAATGCCTTTAATATTCCACATACCAGTGCATCAGTGAGTGGAAGCTGTGTTTTTGCTTTGTTTTGCTAAGCAGTTAGGTTTTCCCATTCATTTGTCCTAGACCCATGGTGCACAGTTTATTTACAGACTTGATGTAGCCTCAGTGGGCCAGATGCCAGGGAGATGTGTAGGGGGTGTTGGCACAGGCAGTGAATTATACCTTACTGAACCACAAGGATTCATAGCTTTATAAGTTAAATGTCAGGAAAAATTCATTGCGGCCACCTAGGCTGACCATCTGTCTTACATGGGTGGAAGAAGCTCACCCCAAACTTTCTACACCAGGCTCACAGTTTCTGTTTGAGTGTCTGTGTATTTTTAGAAAGGCAAATTCAACCTTAGTTAGACTTCCAATGAATTAGCTGTGTCTCTCGTTCAGGTTACGTATAGATATAACTCAAGCTGTGCAAGCCCTTTATGCAGACCAGTTTCAGCCTGTTTAATCCTCTCTTACATCACTATCCCAAACGGATAAATTCCTGGGTCTGAGCACATGATAGGAAATACCTGAGTTACTGAAGTTGCCCATCATATGAAACCTGCTAACTGACCATGCACATGCATTAGGTTTGACCCAGTGAGAAGTGTGTTAGTCTAAACTGTCTCTGCAGCAGATTTAATTTTCATTAGGATCTAAGCTTTACAATTTACTTTGCAGCTCTATTATGCTAAGGACACATGCACCGTCAGGCACTGACCATTACTGTGACAATCAGGAGCTTGATTAACTGCTTGAATTCACTCATGCACCCCAAGCCCAAAAAGGAGCGGGTGGAAAAGATCTAAATAGCTATATTGTTATCTCATTTAGTTGTCCCTGGACACATTTTATAAGCTAGAGGAGGCCTTGGATGCACTTTAGAAGTCAGTTTGCTGTGTTATTTGAAAGAGAAGGGCAAACGGAGGCGAAATTCACATTTCTTCAATGAGAAATGGGACCTCTAAATAAGCTTTTTTCATTAGAAAAAACATTCTGTGATCTTCAAAGGTCACAAGCATTCACAACAGCAGCTTAATGTCTCACCCAGCAAAAGAACTTCTCCTGTAGCTTAGCCACCTCCTAAAATCACATGAGGGCAATGCTGTGAGGCCTGTAGCTGCTTTGCCTGTGTGATCTCATGTGATCAGAGCCTGGAATGGCATGTAAAGTGACAGGTTGACCCAGCAGATAGTTTCATTAGTACTGCACAGGTCATGACAGCAATGCCTGTGGTAGCCTGTAAGCATATTGAGAACCAAGTGCTGGGAGACATAGGGAAAGCAAAGGCAAGTTAAAACCTCAGATGAAAAAATAAGAGAGCAGCCAAACCCTGTATGCAGAACTGGTTTTGTTCTGGTGTGCAAACCTGCCTTTCTGACACACTGGTGTCCAAGTGCTGAACTCCAACAAGCATTCAAAATCATGAAATACATGGAGGTCTCTGCCTTGTGTCTGTCTTTGCCATCATTCCTAAACACTTGTGGGTGGCTTACAAGAGGGGCATTTATTCAACAGTTCAGTGTCTCTCAGCTGCCTTGCAGCCTGATTGAACCACCACCCCCAAGCTGCAGACACATGAGCCCCCTTCTATATGGGGCCCATGATGTTTAATGGCATGTTGTATGGAGCTGGGACTGCTCCTGGCTCTGTCTGTGCTCCATAGGATCCCAGAAATGGTGGGTGGAAGGAAGCTTTGAAAGTTGTCATCTAGTCCTTCCTCCTCCAGGATGTAGGAATATTTCCAAGTGGAGTGAAGTGCAGAGCCACTGCATATGTGGGAGCACAGCTTAGGGCTTTCAAGAATGAAGCATCTTAATGCAATCAAGAAACACCAGAAGGGAAAAGGAAAGAGGGGGAAACCCCATAGTTTTCCCCAAAAAATGAGAACCTAGGAGCACATTTTGACATCTATTGTGGAGGAAATATACCGGGGAAGAAGTAGGACTGGAGAGAAGTAACTTATTTGCTTTGTAATCTGGGTGTAAAAATAGAAGTGAGATGAAGGTTTGGGGTTCAGCAGAATTTGCAGCCAACACCCAGTTGCATTGGAAAAAAAAATATTACCCACTGTTGATTATTATCCCATCTCTGCCTACATGCACAGTGGAGCAGACAGGCCCAAAAAAGTGTAGTCTGGCAAGGTTTTTCCTCTGCTGAATGTGAATGCCTATTGATCTGCTAAGCTTAATTAAACTGGCTGGCTATTTCAGCTTGCACGATTTAGATAAGAAAATGACTATTCCTCCCAGACTCAGAGAGAAACCACTAGACCTCTTCCTTATTTGGTGTAAGTCTGTCGTTGTCATGCTGCCCAATGTGTAATACTGAATGTCTGTACTCAAATTGAAAGCTGCTTCCCATCATAGATCAAAATTTCTGTCTGGCTTGCCCTCTAGATGGCAAACTTTCCTTAATTTTGGAACAGGAATAACCACAGCGGTTGCTGCTGGCTTTTGCAGTCGTTAATTTGCAGCACAACTTCAGTTTGTTGTTTTGAATTAACCAGATACAAAAAGACAAATCCCGTCAATGGTAATGGAAGAGGAAAGGAAGAAGGGATCAGTGGGGACGTATGTGAGTTTCATAGAGATATTTCTTGTGAGATGAAATGTGAAAGAAAAGGCATTGATTTACCGTATACATTTGGGAGGTGCTGGCTATCCCCAGTAGCTGGGTGCTGTGGATCTCCAGGATTTACTCCTCCAGGACTGTAACATAGTTCTGCTTAGGTGCTTTAGTTGTGATTGAAGCAAGAATAAAAATTTATTTCTGTATTCATTTATTTTGTTGGTGAGAGATGCCTCAAGCAAGGAGCCAACACCCCCAATTATTCTGCAGGCAGCAAGAGTTCTCGTGTTCTTCCCTTGGTAGTCCATTCTCTGGGTTTATCTAATGTCCTGCCTCTAGTACTGCTCCTCCTTTTCAGTTCCTGTCACCTGCCAAATGTTTTCTTACCACTTTTCAATCAGAACCCAGCCCTGGGCTTTCCTGTTTAATCCCTCTGTCTATACACCCCCATTCCCACCTCCTCTCCCTACTCTGCCCAATTCTCATCTCCCCTAAACATTGAGATCCGATACATGGTCAGCACTTGCAGAGCACTGTGACAAAGTCATGAAGCACCATCTCTCAGTTGCCTCTCAATATCTTACCTCCCAGAAGATGCAGATATTTTTAAGTCCTACAAAATGAAGAAGGTTTGGTGACCCAGGTCTTAACTATCCCTCCCCTTCCCAGAAGCACAGGGCTTCAGGGGAATCTGTGGCCTTCCAGGGAGGGATTTATCAGTTTAAAATGGTTGTCTATAGTGGAGGCATCAATATCTGACCTAGTCACCTGTGCTGCCTTTACAATCAGTGGAGAGCTGTCATCAGAGTTCGGGGAATCTAAGGTACTTCCGAAAGTGGTTACCCACATTGGTTAGAAGTGTTGTATGCCCTAAACTGGTCATAAAGAGAGCCTAGACACTATGCTTAGGTGGAAATTTGTATCAGATGCAGAGTTAGGGAAGAGAAATCTCATTCTTGTGACTGGTTATCTGAGACGACCTTTTTATTTTATCTATTTCTTGGAATTCAGAATATTTCAGGCTTCCTCTTTGTGCAGGAAACAGAAGAGTCTTTGGCATGGCTAGTAAGACTTCCTCCTTACTTTCTCCTTGAAAGCTTTTAGAAATCAATTTTCAGCCACTGTAGTGGAGGTAAATAACAAAATATGTGAGCTCAGCCCTTTAGAAAATAGAGAAAGAAGGTAAATGCAGTATTTTTTCAAATAAGAATTGGGCAAACACTGTTTCTTACATATATGCTTGATTACAATCCTAGGCAAGAATATGAGGTTTCAGAAAGGAAATAGTTCTTCTTTCATTTTTGGTATGATGAGGGGGGTGAGGGGATCCACTCAGGTATCTACATT
>VZTM01021093.1:1409-36201 GCA_013400555.1 Jacana jacana
CTGTGAAGTCCTCTCTGTTGGTCTAGGGGAGAAGTTTAGGCTGGCTGTGCAAGTTCAATGTGGGTGAAGCTAGGGAAGATCGGGTCCACACCAAATGACTTAAAGTCTCTTATCAGGTCTGTGTGTCATTGTGATGAGGTTTAGATGTAAGTAATATCTCTGGTCCCTCATGAAACATGACACGATCGCAGAGTTACATCTAAGTAAATCATTCCTAACCATCTAAATGCAAACAATATGTATATGAGAATAAGTGAGACCAACAGGGCTGTGTAACTCATTAGAGGTTCAGTACAGTAAGACCAGACTAGGAATAAACCATCCAAAGAGCTGCCCCATGATACCAGTGATCAAATGTGGTCAAATACAAAAATCATGTAAGGCTACATAGGATGGAGTTTGGTTCCTTGCTTGCCACCACCATCAATGACAGTGTCACACAAAATCCCAAGTTTATACGTGTTTTGTGGCTTATGAAAAATTGAATCGGAAGTGTTTGCTAAGGATTAGGAGGTGTTTAATCGATTTAAAAAAATAAAAAAATAATAATTACAAATTGATATGGGAACCAACAGGTTGTGTACAATCACAGCTCAGAGCTGCCTTTTACTAAGGGGCTTGTAATGGCCTGTACCTCGCAGCGCTCATGTTCACCACCATGTTAGTACATCTCTTAACAATCTCTTGGCTCCTTTTAAAAACCTTGTAAGTGTAAACTTTGCAGGAAGTGAGATAGACATGTCTGTGTATCTGTCTGTTTTATAATGGCAATGTTGCTGTAGCTGTGATGATATAAAAATATATTAGAGTTAAAACTACCCTGTTGTATTTTTATAGTGTTATATTATGGGAGTAGTGAGATCGTAGCTGGGATGAAGTGGGAACTTGCATTTAAACCTCTGTTTCAGGTCATTTAAAACTTGAGTTCAAAATGGTCTTTAGAGAGCAAATGTCTGTCTTTTTTTTTTTTTTTAAATACATCTAAGATGATCCCATGTCCAGATGCTCCTTTGGGCACATGGGGGGCCAAGTCAGTTTTTGGTGGTCTTGTCGTCTTGTCACGGAGAAGTCTAGTGGCAAGGGTAACGTTAGGACATTGAACATACACCGTTTCAAAATAATTGCTGTTAGGGTTCATAGGCATTGTTAGTCTGCTGGATTGGGGTGCACAGGTCTTGATTCCTTTCTTACATTTCCTTTCCCATAACAGGTTACTTTCCTTTTGTATGTATAAAGATGAACTTTACATTCTCTATCATTCGTTTTCTTTCATTAATACCAAAGAACTTTCTACTTGTCAGCTGATCTGAACAGATTATTCCCACTACCAAAAAAATAAAAATAAGATTTTCTTTTCCTTTCATTTATCTCCAGAACTTCACAGTTAGTGTCAACAGCTTTCAGCAAAGTGTTCATGTGTATGCATGCAAGAAAGCAAACATGAAAACCTACCCAAGAGCTTATGCTAATGGAAGAGTTGCCAGAAATTTCCCCAGTAAGATCCTTGCTTTGATTGCCTCCTACTTTCCTAAACTTAGTCTTTTGAGCCTGAAGTTTTCTATGCTGATCAGAATTATCCTCCAAGAAAATTACATCCCAAATGATACCATCATTTGAGAAAAGAGAAAGTGCTGCTCCAAGGGACATTACTGCTCCCTAGGGAGCCGTCCAAACTGTTCAATGCTTGTGAGAAAACGGGAAGAGTTTTGCTGTACCTGCAAGAGAACATGCAGATTTGGCCAGGAAAAGCCACTGAAGCAAAAAAAACCCACAAAGTTTGTATGAGCTCAGTAGAAATTTGATAAATGGAGAATGTTTTTTGCCCTGCATGCCTCCGTTTGTGAAAATCAGTCCCCGAAGGGGAGTATGAACATCTTCACAGCTCAGTGTCCAAGCTCAAATTTTTCTGTGGTTACTTTACTTTTGGATTTAGGGACCAAGACCAGAGGGTCTCCCCTGGGTGTTGGTACCCCCCAACCAGGCTGATAAGGAAGTGAGAAAGGAGGCAGCTGGCCTTGTAGGAAGGGGAGAGAAGCACAGGCAAGGAGATGAAGAGGGGTTGGTTTAGGTGGGCCATTTTCCTGAGCATCCATTTACCACTTTTTGGGGAAGCACATCGTAAAGGAGGCTTCCAAGCATCATCTCTAGAAGATTATAAAGGCACATTGAGCAATACGGTATCCAACAAACACTGTCTATCCTGGTCAGTGGCCATGGCAGGGGTAGTATGAAAAAAACAAATAGAAGGTGGTATATTTCAAGGCTCCTGTATAACATGGACAGCCAAGGAGCTGTGCAGGTTTTGCAGACATTCTCAATTCTGGCATTTCCTGACTTTAGATCACTTGACCTGAGCATTAAAACTGTGTAAGTTTAATTTTTCACTCTATGTAAGATATTCTTGAGTGCAATAGGTGCTTATATTCTTGATTGAGGTATAACTCATAAAAATATCCATGCTGGTATCTGTATTTATACATGGAGATAGCTGTTGCTATGGTTATATGGTGTCCTGAAAATGCTTGGTCTTTCCTTTCCTATTTACAATTCAAACAGGGCTTGGTCAGGTAAAGTAAATATCTTGCCCTAATTTAGGTTTTATGTTTGCTGCAAAACTTGTTAGAGAAAGAAACATTAAGCATTTCACAGTAGAAACACAAAATTTTTACATTACCAGGCAAGTCGACTTTGGCATTTTTCCTTTCAGTCAGTTTGTTTTTCTAATATAAAACTAATATGACATAATGTATAATCTAATTTGGAAATTACAATTTACTTGGAAGGATTATGCTGCCAGCCAATACCAACAAAGAAAGAAATTATTTGAGAATGTTTCTTTCCCTCTTAACGTGGTCGATAATTTATTTTTCCTTCAGAAGATTACTTTTTTCTTTACGACATTTCCTGCTGGTGTGATTTGCATTAGGATTAAATAATATGTTCCATGCTTAACTTATGCACCGAAGAAAGTGAATTTTTCCTCAAATTAAAAAAAGAAAAAAAAAAAGGTGCAAATTACTATCTTATTATGGATTTTGCTTACTTCGCAGCGAAGCGTGTTGATCATTTTCAGATGGTTTGACAGTAATTACTTTATTTGTACTGACAGTATTTACACAAAGGGGCAATGTGAAATGAGTAGATCTGTGTCTTTCACGAATCAAGGCCACTAAGACGGCTTAGAGCAGGAGAAACTGAAGAAACGGGTAAGCCAACCGTGGTAATTCTGACTAACACCAAATTATCCTGTTGACTCTCTTTAACCGCATAAATTTAGGTATTCATCCGACGTGTTGCGTTGCAGGGCTGAGGCATTGGGTCAGGAGCTTCCCCTTCGCGGCGGCACGCCGGGAGCGTAAGAGCGGTGTTAAATGTTCCCCCATCTCCTGCAGATGCTGCGGAGGGAGCAGGAGGGGAGCAGGTTTGTCAGCCCTCGAGCGTGTAAAGGAGCATTAGGAAGAAGGGGGGTGCCCCGTCGCTGGAATAAGTTTGTGTCTGGCACAGTACCTAAAAATGCAGCCTCTAGGTTAAGTGGAGAAAATTAGACACAAAGGACCCATTTTATGACGAATTTACAGTCCTGAGCAAAATGTGGCGTGGACTAAATAAGAGTGCTCTTAAAAAAAAAAGAAATGTGTATCCACTTCCGATTTCTCCAGTCAGATTACAAGCAAGATCCAACCGTAATGTTATTAGGGCTGATTTAAAGGCAAGTCTGCTACCGGATTTGAATGGTATTGGACTTGGGTTTGAAAAATATGGGCTCAGTTACAGCTCTGCCACAGACTCATTACTGCAGTCTCTGACCAAGTCACTTATGCTTTGCATTCCTCAGTTTCCCCTCTGTAAATGTAGGGGTCATTTTATTTCCTCCTACCTTGTCTTCTTTCTCTCTTGCCTATTCAGTCTTGAGTTTCTGTAGAGGGTGGTTTCTTACAGTGCATTTCTTGTTGTTTTTTACAAGTGTCCAGCACAATGAGACCTTAGTCTCAGTTGGGATCTTTGCTGTAATACAGATAATATTATTGTTGACAGCTGTTGTTGTATCTGTGTAATGTAGTAGCATAAAGCAATAAAGCTTCCTGCCCTCCTGGTATTTAAAACTTAGGGAAGAGTTTTGTTGACTCTTCTTCTTGTTTGTTCTTTAATAAAGTTAGCTCTAAGCTATTTTGTGCAAGGCTGATTGAGTACTCGTGGTAGTAAACCAGAACTTTGAATGAAATCAGGGTGCTGCCATCCTGCTGTAAAGATCTACCTTGTGTTGTAGTTCCTTATCTCGAAACCTTGAAGATTTGCTGATATCATAGTAGGTCATCTGCAGACTAGGTAATTGGGATCATCATTTTAAACAGCTTGTTTGAGTTTTTAAAATGTTTTTTCCTGCTGTAAGTAATTCTGTTCCTCTGAAGTTGAAAATTGAGCTGTGTGAATTTTTAGTTTGTTTTCCTTAAGCAAGTACACTGTCTGTCTGGAGGCCCTCATTTCCACCGACCAGTTAGATTTGATGGAAAAACTGGCACAGAGCTGATGGTCTTAAAAAAAACTAAGTGCTTATTAGATTCATGAAAATCTGAAACTGGGTGAAGGAAAGAGCCTCCCCCAGAAGTTCTTCAGCTTGACCTCAGCCTGAGTATTAGACACTGGAGAATCTATCCCACAAACCTCCCAGGACACCAGGTTGTATAAGCTCTGCTGCTCATGGAACCTCCTGACACAGCAGGGTGGGCTGTAAGTGCAGCAAGACCTGGTGTATCTTCCCAAACAAAAAATGCTTCTGACTGAATGGAAGGTACCTCCTCCATTTAACCCAACCCAAGTGTCTTCTCCTCCTGCCCCTCCTCCTTCGGAGGCTGCAAGCAGGTGGAGAGTGCAGTTGGCACCAGGACATGGTGGGTGTGCCAGGCACCATACAAACTTACCCCTTTCCCAAAGGACCTGGTATGTAAATGGCCATGGGAACCCCAAACCATCGTGGAATAACTTGAATTCCAGCCACTGTAAACATGAAAACAAACTTTTGTTTGCACGTAGATAATATCCTTCTACTGACATTGCTGGTGTCAAGTTAGTGCCAAAGTCCAAGAGCAGCCATCAGTTTTATAAGGCAGCGGTGGACGGCAAAGTTCAGGGGCAGGCTTTAAAGATCCGCATGTCGTCGCTGCCGTTTCCAGCCTTGATTGCCGGACTCGAAGAGAGAAAATAACATGGAGATAAAGCAAGCGATCTCACTTTTGTTGAGTGAGCTTGGCCTTGAGGATTGTCCACTCCCCAGCTTCATCTAAACGTCAATCTCTGGGAGATTCAGGAAGGCTTAACAAAGCTGTGCAATGTATTTGGAAAATGAGTATGGACGCGCTGAAACGCCCTCCAGTATATCCCACCATAAAAGATACGTATCGGGTTCCTTGTGTGGCATTTGAGGACTATAAACATGTTGCCATGATTTGCTATGTTTCCTGAGGGTTTACAGAAAAAGCAGCTTTTTTAGAGGACTGCCATATTGAGATTGACAATTTGATGTAAACCATGGCCCAGCATCCAATGTTCTGTTTAATGCAATTCTGTGTTTGTCAGCTGTAACCAATTATGCTTTTCATTGTGTTAAATGACACCAACGTGGCTCCTTTCTACCAAGTTATTGCCGATACTGCTTTATACGCCTTCCAGGGCTGAGCCCTGTTGGAAGCTGTGTCATGTATAAGTTGCTTGCTCCTCTCCTGCTCCTCTCCCCGTAAACTGGGCAAAGCATAAGATACCCAGATCAGCACTCAATTCAGAGGTGCTAGGAATTCCTTTGTGGGGCTTGGGGAGTGGGATCTTGAGGAAAGCACTAGGACCTGGAGCAGAACAGCAATGAGATAATCAACTGTAGCTAAAAATGGCGTCTGAGATGCTTCTGGAGGGTTGTGATGGTCTCCTGTATACTAAGGCTGCTAATCCTGGTCTGTAATTGCAGTAGGAAACCTTAAACTGGAAGGAAGTCAAACCTTTAATCTCATCTGCTTCTCCTTCCAACCCATACACACAGAGGCAGTGAAAACCTTAATCCTCATGGTCCCCAGTGTGGTCCTGCATGCTTTCACAATGAAGTCTAAGACCTGAAGAGACCCTGTAGAAACAGGGATGTCTGTGGTTGTGGAGAGTTTTCTAGCAGAGAGTCCTCTAATGTGCTGTCTTCTTCATACTCTGGACACTTTTCTTGCTGCCCTTTGAAAAAAAATAAAGAAAAGAAAAGAAAAAGAGGAGCTCCCTCTACTATGGGGAAAATTCAAGTCAGTTTGGTTAATTTTAAATGATCTGTTGTTTGTGAAGCTGTCAGTGGCAAAACTGGTGGCTGGCTCTGTGCAGGTCCATGCCTGCCAAGAGAAGTAAGTCATGGCAGCTGTACATCTTCAACACGTCAGCTCTCCATCATGCTTTGTTTGGAGTCAGGCAGCTTCTCTGTAGTGGTGGTAGGATTTCCAGGTGTGAGGACAGCTGAGGCCTGGGCATGTCTCCATGGGGTATTTCAGGATTTTGATCTCAGAAAGTAGAAGTGGCCACCCTGATAGTCTGTCTGGTCCAGGATTTTGTCTCTGACTGAGACTGCAGATGGGCTATGAACAGAAGGGGAAAGGTGTAGGACAAGCACATGGGATGTTTCCAAATACTCTCCATCTTCCAAGTACTCTCCAAGGACCCCCCAAACTAGAAGTGTCTTAATCTTTTTTAATGACCCTCAGTGTCTGGGTTTGTTGTTTGGTTGCTTTTTTTCCTGAACTTGTGCAGTTCTCCCTTTAACCTGTATTATCTGTTAATTACACATCCTGTGGCAGTCCCACAGTTTAACTCCAGGTTGTGTTTGAACTGCCCAACCTATTTCCTTGTCTTTGCTTTGAACCTGCCACAGGCTGGTTCTGTTTGGTGCTTCCACGCCAGCAGCCACAATTCTGGTGGTGGAAGAGATCATGAACACTTACTTCTTGCCTGAGCCCAGGGTTTTGTACAACTTAATCATATTTCCCCTTGTGCATCCCTTTTTTCGGCCAGAGGCCTGCTTGGTCACTTCTTGTAGTGACATCTCTTCGATCCTTGGGCAAAACAGGCAGTAGAACCCCAGATCAAGTTGCTGAGGCTCAGAGGCTTTGCACAAATCAGCTGGGATTTTCTCACCCAGACAGAAGGTGGAGACGTCTTGGGTCTCTCCCCCCTGTTTTGTTTTTCCAATGTCAGCAGCCAGTAGACTACATTGGAACTGGGAGTTGGGATTGCTCTGCTTTTAGAAGATCTTGTTGCAGCTTCATGTTTGTTCATAGTCCGTTTGCAAATTTTATAAGGCAGTGGGTTTGGAGATCAGGGCCCAGGAGTGCTGCAGCTGGGAATGGGACACAATCTGGACAATGGTTTTCTTTTTTGATCTTCAGATCTACCCTGATGCTGAGTGTGGATTTTCCCATGGTGGTTGGGTGGGTGTCCTCATGCTGCTGTGACTGCAAAGAGCCTCGGGCTTTGGAGCAAAGCTTCTTCCAGTCTACCCAAGTAATCCTTGGAAGATCTGTGAAGAAACCAGATTGCCTTCACTCTGCAGCCAGGACCTTGCCTGTCATTGGAATAAGTGGAAGTAATTCACTGCTTCATGTCATAAATAAACCATTCAATCCAAACTCGGAGGGAGGAAGCAAAACGGCACTTTTGTAAAGTGGTGGTGTTTCCTCTGAGATCGTCTATCAGCTGGCTTCAAACCCAGGATTAAAGCCACTGCTTGTTTGAAAACAAAGCTGGCCCTGCTGGGGTGCCAAAAGCCTTCAGAAAAATGGAAAGACCTGTCATGGTATGGGTGAGATTTTTTTTCTGTTGCATTTCCAGCAAATCCATGCAAAGATCGGTCAAGTGATTGCACAATATTTGTTTTTTATTTCTTAATCACTTTCCCAGTAGCAAGTTATTTTCTAGCAAAGTAAATAAAAGAGAAAAAAATCGCAGTGGAAATTTTCATTTTTCCAATTGAGACTTTGGTTCTAAAAAGCTTAAAAAACACTTGTTTCCATTGCTTTTGGCAACCAAAACCTTAAAATGTCTGGTTTTTAGGAATGTTAACATAACATTTTTTGCAGCGTGGCATAAAATAAGAAAAATATTAAAATGAAAAGCAATTTTGTTTTCATTCAGGCAAAAAGAAACCCCTTTTTCCCATTTATTCATATTCTTCTCCAAGAAGGAAGGCAGATTCCTCATCTGAGTCCCAGCCCCATGTGGCCACGATGAGGAGGATCCTGCTTTCCCATCGGTGGCTGTGCTCTTTGAGTTAGGCATTACTGGCTGTGAAATGATGTTTCAAAGATTTGGTGCTTTCTTTTCCCATTAGAACCTTTTGTGATCCCCACAGACTTCCTCACTTGGGAGAACAGAAACTCTAGAAAAATGAGTAAATATGTTGAGGGGTTCAGCCTGGCTAAGAGGGGACTCAACTCCCCTCTGGGTACTTTGGCTCAAGCTTGAATAACGTGGTTCTGCAGGGAGTCTCAACTCAAAGAAATTAATTTAGAACACTACCCCCTTTGCCTTTTGCTGCCCAAATTTCCTTGTACGGAGGTGTCTGAGACGGACCCTCATCTCCAACCAGTGCCCTGATGCAGAGTGTTTGGCCCCAAACCAGACCTGCAGGCTCGTGGAGACGTGGCTGGGTGAGATCTTTGCCCCACTGGAGGCATCTCAATCTGTTTATTGCTTGGGTTGGAGATCTGACCGATGTGAGGCAGGGGCATGATCCTCCTCGTCTCTCTGTGCCGCTGTGTGCCGGCAGCCAGCCAGGCTCTGCTGTTCCCCTCAGACAGCTGTTCCAGGATTTCCAAGTGCTTTCAGGGAAAAAAACAGGAAGAAAATAAGCATGGAGTTTTACCAAGTGTGACTTGTAAGAGACCATTAGCTGAAAGCCGATTTTCTGGATAATGGACGTTGCTTTAAAGATTACTGCTGGAAGCTGATGCTTGCCCTTAAAAACCATCAAGATTACACTTTATGATGATAATTCTTTGTCTCTCTGAAAGCGCCCTTCACCCCATTTCTCCTAGAGCTTTGCAAATGTTCATTTAAGCTTTGAACAGTCCTGAGAAGCAGAATTTTTTCTTTTTTAAGCAGTAGATTGACCCAAACTGAGACATACTGAAACATGGATGCTAGTTTTCAAGGCCTGCAAGGGAACTTGTGGCAGGCTTGTGAACTAAACTGCTGCTTTTTTCATCTCAGCTCTTCCCAGTGCTAGGACTGCCTTTAGAGGATGTCACTTGTAGTAGGCAGGCAGTTGGGGGTCACCCGAAAACGTGACCTGTGTTTCTCTCCTGTCACAGCTTCCATCTCTCTTCTCCCTCTTTCCCCTCTGCTTCGTTATTCCTCTCTTATTGTACAGAAAGGAAAATACAGAAAGCAGCATGTAGATAGCAGGTTATCCCATTGGGCAAGGGAAGCTTGCTTTCTGCAGCTTATCTGCAGGATAAGAAGCTTTTAATTGTTACTGGGGAGGCTCAGGTGAGGAAAGAAAAAATCTGCTGGGAAGGTGAGTGAAGCTGTATCCTGCTACTGCCAGGAGTCTCCAGTCAGGGCTCTGAAAGGAAACAGGGCAAATATCTGTCAAGTGCTGTTTGCCTGCACTCAAAGGGACAGATCAGACAATCTTGCAAACCCCTGTATTTTTGTGATGCTGTTTGCACATGTACAGAATCAATCAGGCACAAGCATACGGGGGGCGGTTATGAGGGTGTGTAAAATGCTACCTCTCTTCTGCTGCCGGGGATGCAGCAGGGGATGCATTTTAAGGCTGGTAGTCTGTTTTTCAGGTGGAGGAAAAAAAATCATTGATATACAGATTTTTAGGGGAAGCTTGCTTATTTGGTGTGCTGCAAAACAGCTGGTAAGACAGAAGTGGTTGAACGCAGTGATCAGAGGGAAAAAACAACAACAGAGAACAACTTTTCTCCCAAATTTTAGCTCAAGTTGAACTTCTGGTTCATCCCTCTGCTCTGCAAGGGATGGAAGGAATTCATTGACTCCCATCTTGCTAGGTCTGTCCCCAGAGCTGTGGCAGCCTAGGACATCTCTGTAGCCTCCACGTTGCCTGTTGCTGTGTCTCACACTGCCGTTAGCTGTTGGTACTGTTCTGACCCACCAGTGCCCTGTCTCTGCCCTCCCTGAGTGGGATAAGTGCCTCCATGGGAAGGAAATGTCCAGCCCTTGGTTGTCTGTTGGCCTAATGGGAATTGCTCTGAATCACCAAGTTACAGGGACAAATTTAAGTTAAGTAATCGTGTTAATCTGGCACAAACTCATATTTCCTGTGGGAATGATGGTCCTACCTTTTCCTCACCCTGGGAATCCAGGCCCCTGTCATGTATATGGAAACTTCCTGTGCTTATCCAGGTCAGGGAGCTGGTCCAGGTGAAAACAAATCGCACGGGAAAGAAAAGCTAGTTTGAAGTGACTGCATCTCTTGTAGAATTCCATCTTCTCTATGGCATTCCCAACCAGAGTTCTGCCTGGTGCTGGGTGTTTAAGTGAAACGTGACTCTGATGAGCTCAAGCAGACCCCAAAGCACAGGAGCAGCCAAATACCACCCTCTTCACCTGCCTGCTGCCCTTCTCAGCACTTTGGATCTCAGACATCTGGCAAAAAGATTTAAGTGACATGATCCTTGCCCAGAGCTTGTATGGCTGGGCTGAAATGTCCATATTCACCTAATAAGCTGGGCTTTCTGATCCCTATTCCAACAAGTTAATCACTAAGCTACACTTCATAAAGTTTTGGCCCAGCATCACACAGCTTAAATCCCATCTGAATCCTTCTGCTAGTTGGTGTGACCCCTCTGAAGACCCAGAAATACCCTGTGAGAAGCCTCCAAGCAGAAGGACATTAGTAGAGTTTAGGTTGTATCAACCCAGGTCTTTTTTACTTTTAGCCAAACAGACAGGAAAAACATAGGAAAAAAAACTATGACTGTTCACACTTACAACTCCTCAGTGACTCGTAAGAGGAAATGGAAAAGCTCCAGCTACGCTTTCAAGAGCAGCTTCATCCCGTGCCTGCCCGGGCCCAGGGGAATTCTCAGCTCAGGGAGCAAAGGGGTGACATTGTTCTCTCAGCAATTTCCAACACGTCTGGGGCTTGGGTTGGGATGATCATATCCATGGCACTTCCCAGGGTAAGCTTCTACCTAATGCAAATAAAAAAGTCCCAGGCTGGCCATCAGTAATTTAAGCTGATGGCCTGGAAAAATCCACTGCAAATGACTGGGCATGACCATAATGCAAAGACTTAGGTGTTCAAGTTGTCTGGGACACTCCTGCCATCAGCATCTTGTCCTCACCATCCTGGCTGGGCCAGGGTTTTCTTCTGTTTCCCCTCTCAAAGCAGTCTTGGAAAGGGAGACCTCTGTACTGTCACAGGCAGTGTTGTAAAACTCACCTTGTTCTTCTTTGGCAAATGCTGTTTGGGCTTGAATTTTGCCATAGTTTTGCAGAGCCTCAGAGCATACCAATAGATGCTATTACTTGAGCCAGCAATGTCCCCTTGTTGCCAAGAGGGCTAATGGAATCCTGGGATGCACAGGAAAGAGCATGGCCGGTAGGTCGAGGGGAGGTCGTTCTCCTCCCTACTCCACACTGGTGAGACTGCAAGTGGAATACTGCATCCAGTTCTGGGATCCCCAGTTCAAGAGAGGAAGGGAACTACTGGAGAGTCCAGCATAGGACAACAAAGATGATTAAGGGATTGGAGTCTCTCCTTGATGAGGAAAGGCTGAGAGAGCTGGGACTCTTTAGCCTGGAGAAGAGAAGGCTGAGGGGAGACCTTATTAATGCTTAGAAGTTTCTGAAGGGTGAGTTGAAGGAGGATGGGGATGGATGCTTTCCCGTGATTCCCAGTGACAGGATGAGGGGCAATGGGCACAAGCTGGAACACAGTAAGTTCTGTTCAAATATGAGGGTAAACTTCTTTCCGGTGAAGGTGACAGAGCCCTGGAACAGGCTGCCCAGGGAGGTGGTGGAGTCCCCTTCTCTGAAGACTTTCAAGACCCGCCTGGATGCAGTTTTGAGTGATGTGGTCTGGGCAATCCTGCTTTAGCAACTCTGACAATCCTGTGATTCCATGAAATGTTCAGCAGTGCAGTTTGTGGGACTAATGAAGTAATGTGACGTTTCACTGCCCTCTCTGCTACTGAACTGTGTAGAGCAGGAGGCAGAGAGCACATGTGCATGTGTAATATGCTCTTATGAGCATAAACAATAGATGTGCAAAGTAAGTCTGATACATTTTGCTTGTATTTTGGTGATCTAAAGGGTTTGAATTAGCATTGATTTTTGTTTTCCTTGTTTTTTTCTTGTGTTTCATCTTCCAGTAGCGATTAGATTCTTGGGAAAGGGTTTCCCATTTCCTCAATGTCTTTTATCACCCAGAGTGCACATATAAGCAAAATAGCAGTAATCAGAGGAACAACCAGAGAATAGCTTAAGTCAGGCAAGCAGGAAGAAACTTTACTTATTTGTCAAAGGTGTTACTTCTGTGCCTGCAAAGATGGAACATTATTGGAGACCATTTGAAAATAATACCTGTTAATGAAGCACAGCAATACATGGCAATATTTACACTTTTCTGTACTACCTATGATCTATAAAGTGCATAGAAAAATCTCTGTTAGCCTCTTAAAACCAGCTCCTTTTTTGGGAGAAACTCTTCTGTGTTTTTTTTGTAAGTGAGATAAAGGCTTTTCTTGTTCAGACACATGGTAGAAATGATTCTTAGCAATCTTTTTCCCCCTTTTTTTTTCTAAAAATAAGCTGTGACTCTCAAATCATCTGCCCCCAATTTACTCCTGGGTGACCCTAAGACCCTGATCTGTCAGATCTGTCCACATCTGTGCCCACCACCGAAGAATGTGGCAGATTCAACACAACATATGGCTGGAGCTGTGCATATGATATTCATGGGAAATGGAAGAAGCATCACCATTTCCTTCGTACCAAACACCTCCTTGAGCTATTTGTACCCCACGCTCACAGAGATTCCAGGGTTTCGCTCTGCCGTGAATTACGTTCAGCAGCAATTGAAGTTTCAGTGCAACTGTTTGCAGATGCCTTTCTAGGGATTTCTCTAAGACATACTTTAGTTGCTGAGTTTTTTTAGCAAATAAATGAGCTTAGAAAACAAGGCGTGTTTTCAAGCCGTGACACCATCCTGAGGATGTGGCAAAACCCTTCTGGTTAGGGAATTCATTTTGCATGCTATGAGGTTTAACTTATTTCCCTTTAAATCCCCACTTTCTCTTCTCTACTTCTTTGGATGAAGGGTGGGAAATCTTAGAGACTAACGCTTTTGCAAGGCTGTAGTTCAGGCCAGGATTGAAAAAGTCACTTAACATCGTGTGTTTCTAGCCCAGGGGTACCTGACCCTCAATGCCAGCTGTGGTTTTTCAGAGTTTGACATCATGAAAGCGTCAGCAGGCTTTGAAACTTGTAGGGGCTGCTCTGCTTCCCGGAGCTACCTCCTTTGGGGTATCTGAGCCATAGTTTAAGCTGTGCCAGCCTTTCTTAGCCTAGCACTGTTTGGGGCGAGCTCGAGGCAGGTCAGAGCATTGTCACACATTGCCTCCCACCTCTGAGCCCAGGTAATTGCGTGCAGGGTCTGAGCCCATCTCAGACGCAAACCAGAGCCACGGCTTCAGCCTCAGTAAAACAAGAGCCGAGAGCAAGTTGTTTTGGCTCACGCTCATCTTGTTTGAAGGACACACACATTGCTGTTTATTGTCATTCACTTGACACATGGTAGTCTGTTAAAATGTGGGAATTCAAATGTGTTTTTAAACTTGAGGTGCAAGGAAGCTTTTTACCCGTTTCCCAAGGAAACTTGTCATGGTGTAGTGTGACAGTATCCACACTAAGGGTGGTCATGAGTATAAGGGTATTGGTTAAAAAAAACCCTTATCTCCGATGGAAATGGGTTTACTGCTACAAACATTGTGTAGCCTAAACTCTACAAAGTGAGGGTCAGGAGCCTGCAACTCTGTAATCCCAGGATAGAGAATTGTTTTGCACTTTACTAGGTAAGTTTGGTGTGTTTCATGGTTCTCATTTATTCTCCCTGTGGGGAAAAAAAAAAAAAAAAAAAGCCTTGTATAGTTACAACAAATGCCTTAAAATAGAAAAGCATGACTTAACAATTTATTTTTTCAGCTTTTTTTTTTTTTTTGTAGTAAATGAGGAGCAAGGTAGTGCTGTAGTGCTGCCAGGAGAAGGGGAATGAAACAGTGTCAAACCATTTTTCAGTTCTGCAGGCTGCCTTTTACTCAGGAAGAATGCAAATTCCTGCTTAATTGTTGACAAAACAAATAATTTTGTGGATTTTAGGTGGGAAGGAGTCTGAAAATGTAACTCTTTAGGGGTCTCATGGAATAAAAAGAGCTTATGGGGACCCTTGTGTCCTTTGAGACACACAGGTGTGTTCAGTCTTGGAATACCCAAACTGATAGTGTTTTATCAATAAAAGTAGACTCAGCCGGCGAGCTGGGTGATTTGCACAATTTAAGTCTGGATGTGGTTCTGGCTCTGAAGGTTTCCTCTGGCTGACACCGACCTCAAGCAGAGAAATCTGGCTGTCAGCTCACGAGCAGGACATCTCCACCCAGGCATGAGGGTTGCTGGATGTGATCATGTGCAGTCCCTGAGGCTCACCTCCTCCCAGGAGGTCTCTGGATTGATGTTTTAAGGAAGGCTCAGATGTGCCTCTCTGCTTCTCTGTTCCTCAGATGAGATGGGCCTCCGGGCACAGGCTTACCATGCCCCAGCTCTCACTGGTTTTGTTTGTACACTGCTCTCCGGGCGCAGATAATGGGACTGATCCAAAGCCAGCTCCAAGGCAATCGCAAGCCTTTCCTTTGTCTTCAGTGGGGTTTGGATCAGGCCCAAAGCTCATAAGCAGTTTTCCACCAAGAGTTCCCGGCACTTATGTCAGTCACTGGCAAAAAGGGAAGGGATAAACCCAGCATCGGCTGCTTCAGATGCCAGGCACATTCTGTGTGAGTGTGTGTGTCACCGGGGTATATATACTTACAGAGCCTGTCTTGGTTCTCTCCTAAATTACATGACAGCTTACAAAGGGCAGGCTGCTACCGCTCTGCTTCTAGGACCGACCTCTAAAGATTTCTCTCTGAAAAGAGCTGGGAGGTTCTGCTTGGTGTCCAAGAAAGCCTGTTTTCCGGGACGCGGGGAAGGAGCTAGGGTGGCTGCCTGGTCGGGCTGGCACATGACGGTGAGGATTTCATCAGCATCCCAGAACGCAGGGAAGCGGGAAGGTAAGCCCAAGCAAGATGCTTCTCCTCCCACGGGGTTCCACACACTCCCCCAAAACCACTGGCTTTCTCTCCAGGGCTCTAAAATCCAGTTTTGATACCAGGGCAAGCGGTGTGTGGGAGGCACCCACACTAACGCACATCAGTGGGAGTCTCTCAACAACCTCTGGCAGCCTTTGGACGGTGTCCTGGGTGTGTTTTAGGGCCGGGTGTTCATTTAACACCAACCTTAGCCAGCCCTGACTGTGTGCGGGGGGAAGAGCCATGGGGGGGATGAGGAAGGAGGGGGGAAGGTGTTTTTCTTAGGAAAAAGGCAAGCAGAAATAGACACCCTTTGTCATTTTTTTTGGCAGGCAAGGGGAGTTTTGGGAGGGCTCAGGGTCAGAGAAGCTAGGTCTTTGCCTGGGTCTTTAATTGTTTTCTTTGTTGACTCAATTGTTTTAAACCCCCTCTCCTTCTTGGGGCGGGGTGGGGAGAGAGAGGAGCCCTCCTGCCCCCTTGCTGTGCCGGGAGCGGGGCAGGGGCTCCTCTGTCACCTGCAGAGCCCTTTTCAGAGCAAGGTGCGGGCAGCTGGGATTTCCTGATGCAAAATGCAGCAGGAAATCTGGGCTCCCCAGGCCAAGGAATTAATGACACTGTTAGGGGGGAATTTGAGTTTCCACATCAGTAAGAAAAGGAACTGGATACCCGAGGCAATAGACCAAAGTCAAGCTATAAAGTAATTACATTTCTCCCTGCGTTTCATGTGTTTGTTTAATTTTAGTGTTTAAAGGGAAAGGTTTCCTGAGAACACTGTGCCAGCAACTCTAAAAAATAATCGTGTGTCTTTCTTTAACATATATTCTGGCAGGAATGTCCTGCCTATATTTTTGGCAGAGGCTTTTGCTTTATCACTAGTCTTTAGATCACGGTTTTAAGTCTGACCTGCAGTTGGTAGGATGGCAAAAACATCATTTCTGGGACATCACCTCTGTCTCTTGGCCTTTCCCTGTCAGACCCTGGGACAGTTTGGTAGCCCGCGCTGTGCTAATCCCAGTTCCTCCACAGAGCAGGCATAAGGAGTTTGCACAGCCATCATTTTGGCATTGCTGCCTGCCTGGCTGGGTTGAAGTGTGAAAAACTGCAGACCTTTGAAACAAAATTGTTGAAGACACTGGGCCAGTGTTGTGCTCTCTGCTCTGCCCCTGTTTCTGGGATGAGCCTGTGCTGCACCTGCAGCTGGCTCGGGATGCTGGGGGGCAGTCCCTCCTGCAGACCCACCCCAGGCCTGAAACGTGGGTGATAGGTGTGAAGTGGGGGTGCCCTTGGTCCCACAAAGGGCTCCTTGCAGCAGGAAGGAGGAGAGGATGAGAGAAAGCATGGAGAGTTGCAGGTGCTCACTGGCATCACCTCCAGGTACTTTGTAGAACCTGATCTGGAAACTGGCCCTGTAAAATTGCCCAATCCCCTTCTTGCCCTGCTTGCCAGCTTAGGTAAGCTCTAGCTCTGTGCAGTGATCCAAATCCACCTCAAAGGGAGGGTTTCCCTAAATTTTGCATGGCTTTTAGTCTTCCTTTCCATAAATGATTTTTTTTTTCTCCCAGTAGTTTGTGAAGGGTTGTGGTGCCAGCAGAGCAACCCACTGCAGGACCTCCTCTCACCAAAGTGACACCTTTGTGAAGGGCACTTTGCACTCCTTTCTCTCTTGCCCTGTTGGAGCAGAGCTGGCTGTGACTGTAAGAACTGCCTTTGGGAGTTATTTACTCTTCTGGTAAATATTTTGTAAATCCTGTCACTCTGCCTTTTGGCAGAGTTTCTCTCCACCACCTCTTCACAAGGTTGTGACAACTGCAGCCTGCTGCTGGGCTTGGAGGCATCAGGCGAACCATCCCAAATTGCTGTTTGGCATCTGCAAAAGCAGCCTCAGCCCCTGGCAGAAGGAAGGGAACGTGTGCCTGGAACAGCCTCTGGCTGGGGGACAGGGCAGGTTGTCTCTCACCCTGTCATAACGAGAGGCACATCATCCACATAGCTTGCAAGGCGAGCAATTCCTCTTCCCATGTACAAAACCGTGCGTAAATCCCAGCACATTGTAGATCCACTGACAGACTGGGCATGGTAACGCATCCACCTTCCCACCTTCCAGTGAGCTGCAGAGGTCATTAAAGGGGGAAAACGAGAAAGAATATGATAGAAAGTGCTCATACTTTAATGCAGGAGTCACTTCTTTGGTTGTTCTGGTTTTGTTTTTTTTTAGATTAATGGTATTTTTTGGTGTGGAGTAACAGCGAGCAAAACCAGAGATGTGTGCAGGGATATAATGTAATGGAAGCAGTGCAAAAGCATGTGGCTGGGTGGGTGGAATGACACCAAAAAGTGGCACAGCTGTTTGAAGATATAAAAATGTATAAAATTGAAGATGTGAATTAATGTGCAGGGTCCCGTGCAGACAGAGATCCAGCCCGTGCCTTATTTACAAAGATCTAAATCTTTGTCCCTCAGGAGGCAGCAACCATTTTTATTTCATGGTCAATTCAGTTCAGGTGGAAAGGTTTGTACCAGCATCTCTGAAGATGGAAATCCTGTACTTGTGGAGCTTGGGTTTCTTGGGGATATTTGGGGATGTAAGGAAGCTGCTTAATTCACGCAATTGAAATAATTTGATAAGATTTAGAGCCAGTCGCTTCTCACGGCTAAACCCACACACCATCAGCTCTGCGGGACCTCTGTGCAGCTGGGAGATGTGTAACAGGCCCCCCTCAAGAGTGAGAAGTGCTCATCTGAAAAGGGAGCTGGGACGCTGTGTGATGCAAAACTGGCTGTCACGCCTGCGTTTGCATAGAATTGCAGATCATCTCAAAGCGTTATTGAGATAATTGGGGTGTACTGAACCAGAGTGTGTTGCTAAAGGTAGGTCTTCATATTTCTGGAGTAGCTGCAGATACCATCATCAGGTAGATCTGGAAACAAAACGCACCCTGTAAGATTTCCCCAGTCTTTGACACTGGCACCCAGTATTAATTAACCTGCAGCCTCTGAAAGAAAGTAGAGATGCATTTGTCCTACCAAATGCTTTTGTTACTGAATATTGACTTTTCTGAATATTGTTACTCAATATTGTGAATCTTATTACAGAACAATGTCAATCTTGCTACTCTCTATGCCCTGCCTCTCTGTGCCTAGTTGTGTGATTTTTCACAAAAACAGAATTTTCAGAGTTTTTTGAATATTATTCACCAGCAAACTCAACTAAAAAAATGGTTGAGCTGCCGGTTTGGTGTTTGTCAGCTGACTTTGTGGCAAAGCATCTTCCAGCACATTGAGCTGTGGCTGTGAAGGAGGATGAGGACAGGTGTAAAGCAAAGGAGAGAAGAGCAGAGACTCACACGGATGTTTTAACATCATTACAAGTGATAGGGGAGTACAAGGGGCTCAGCTCCATGTGGGCTTGTGCCCAAAAATGTTTAGAAGTGAAACTAGGTATGTCAAATGATTATGGCTTTGGAGATTTCTGGAAAAATCCAATATCGTGCAGAAGATTTTTGAATATTAAAGCTTATGCACAGAGTATTTGAATATTCAGTAATGTGCTAGTTTTTCTAACAAAGCTACTCAGACCATTCTATCTAAAAGTCCATGGTAGAGTTGTTTTTATGTGGTTATCCTGGTGTAGAAGTTGGCTTCACTGGTTCCCCTGGTTTGATAAGAGTAGAGAAAAACAGTTTTCTGAAGTTGTTGAGAGGATGCCTTGGCATTTTAACACCTGTCATATTTAAAGAAGATGTTCAGTTCCCTTAAGTCACATTTTCAGTCATGACTAATGCAAATAGACACAAAAGCAGGCGTCTCGTGCAGTAACAAGCCTGTCTCCATTGAAAGTTTTGGCACTTGGACTGTATGAGATAGAAGGCATGGACTTTCCATGATAGAAAATTGCAGAACTAGGAAGAAAACCTGCTGCAATCAGCCTTTATCAGCAGCATGACAGTGAAGTTATATAGTTTCCTCTTATTGGTGTGACATACTCCAAAAGAATCCCCCTCTTTGTTAATAAGGCCTTTCTCATTTTTTCCCCTACCCCTTGGTCAATTATCACTGCTTGGAATTTAAGATAATTCCTGATCTCTTGTCTAGACAGCGGGTTTTAATTTTCTGACGTGAAAGGAGTTTTCTGGCCTTTCCACATGCTATTTTTCCTGAGCTTTGCTGTACTCATAGGGGAGGTACGTTGAGTTTGCAGCCAAGTTCTCTGAGGTGGGTGATGCTGCAGAGGATATGGGGGATCTAGCCCATGGCTCTGTTGAGTAAAATAGATCCCAAAAACAGAGCAGCCAAGATGGGAGGTGGGATGGGGGGACGGGATGGACGACACCATTTCAGGGAAGTAGTGGCTGTTCTTCCCTTGCCAGCAGGAAAGTCCTTGCATGACCATTGATCATGGCACATGTGATCTGTAATTCCAAAGAGCTAATGGTTGGTTACCTCAGATCCAGGCTGTGACTTGGAGCTTTGCCATTGGTAGCACCTGTAGAGAGAAAACTGTCCTGATGGAGACATCCATGCAGACAGAACCCAGTCGCCAGTCTGCATCCCAAATATTCCTTGGCAAATAGAGCACAGTCTTCCCTGAAGCATCCTCCAGCAATTGCTCATGATGCAATTTGTCCTTTTACTAGCTGCAGATAAAATTGTCCTCTCTGAGTGTGCCTTATCATGTCCTGAACCCATTTATGCTCTCTGCCTCTGCTGCATGCCAGTTTACCAAGTGTTGGTGATGCCCATGGTTTTAGCTGGAGTTTCTCCAGGTTGGATTTCTTTTCTGAAAGCGTCAGCCTCTGAGGTGTACAATCCCACGGGCAAGGACAGATTTCAGTAATAGAAAACTAGAATTTCTGCTGCTAAGGTTTGCAAGGAACAGTAATTCTTAAGGGCTAAAAAATTCCTAGATATCATATGGTTAAAATCACGTATTTTTGTCACACTCATGATTTTGTGGGGAACTGATTTCCAGCCAGAGGGTCTCTGGGTAACAGCCAAGTGAGAGTTTTGAGAGCTGACTTTGATTTATGACCGCAGTTCACTACACCTCGTGTATATTGTCAGTATACTCAAAATGATGCCATCTTCTAGTCCAGCTATCTCTGCCCTCTTTTTATATCTTCCTGCCATGTCTTTTTAGCCTGTCAGTTGTTTCAGTGGGTGGTTGATGTAGCAGTGAGACGCTTTGCTCTTTGGTGTCTTGGTCTGGTGGAGAGCTCTGGGTGCTCCAGAAATTATAACAGACACAAACTGTTGCGCATGAGAAATTTAAAGCTAAAACTCAGAATCCTTAAAACATGAGAATAAAGGCCATATCTGTGGCTTTCATCCACTTACTTGTGCATATGTTTTATCTATCTATGCTTTTATTACCTATCATTGCTAGATTATCTTGCCTCATTTTTCTGCCTGGTTCCAATTCCCCGATGTCGTACCAAGTGTTCCCCCACGCTCAATCTCTCCCCCAGGTGTTTGCTTCTGGCTTCTCCTGGTCCTTCCCCTGTTTCTTCTGCTTTCAAGTTAAGTATCTTTCCTCTTTGTGTGATCTGGGGAGCAAGGGACTACAGGGGGAGTCCAGGGGCCAAGATGACAGGGATGGCTTTCAGACTCTCTCTTCTTGTGCCCAGAGCCGCAGCTGTGTCCAGCAGCCAAGAAAGGAGTCATAGCAATGAAAGTCCTGATCAACCCCCAGAAGCCCCAAAATGGAATGAGATCAAGGCAGGCAGAATCTGTAGAGGTTTCTCTCCCAAAGGTAATAAATCTTCGGTGGGATGTTTTCAAAGGCTTTTCACTTTGCCAAATTTGGATGTAAAAGGCACATCCCTGTTCCCAGGGTGACACCAAGTTTCCAGTCCCCTTTCCAGAGGATGCAGGCATGAGAAGGGTAAAAAAAAATAGGTTAGAATTTGTTATTACATCAACTAAGCACTTTTCTCTAATCTTGTGTTGGAAATCCGCTGGGCCTCCCCGTCTCCCACCCTCCTTGTAATTTCCTAGAAAATTCTGCTGGAGGTAGACACCTGGTAAAGGACAATTTCAGCCCAAATATTTTTAATGTGGTGAATGTAACTGGGAACAGGGACTCCTGATGGCATATGTTAGGGTATCTCTACTGAGTGCTAACAGCCTTCTGGCATCCCCTTTCTCTGCTACGCTGCATCTCCCTCCGGCTTGATCTCAGGACCTCACGCTAGAAAATTCATTACTTGTTGCTTTGAGCAGAACAAATGGGAGATGTTAAAACCACTTTGCGATGTTCAGGGAGCATCAGGCGCGAGCGCAAATGGAAGGACCACGGCAAGTGCTTGTGCTTCAAGGTAAACCCGCCAGCGCGCGCCCCCTCCTTGCGAACACCATACAATATTTTTCATTCTCCGCTGGAAGAAAAAGCTGCCCTTAGAAAAGCAGAATGAGGGCTGATGTTTTGAAAGGTGTCCAAGAGTAACAAAACTCTACTCTCCAGGGCTGAGTTTTGCCTCTTGTGTTTCTCAACCAGGGTGGCTGAATGTGTTACAGACCTATCAGAAATTTTGCTACAAATGCACAAATATTAATCTACAGCCATTTCCTTTGCTTTCTTAAACATGAATGAGGATTTTTGTCTCTTTCTCCCTCCATAAATTGTTCATGGTCAGAGGGGGCATGTTCCGTGTCAAAGTCTTGACCGCCAGGATCAAACAAAAAACCCTTGTGAACTCAAAAGTGGAGACAAATAAATGACTATTACTTTTTTTTTTCCCTTTTGCCTGGAGTTAAACCTTTTCTCTGTCAACAATATTGACTTTGTTCACTTGGAAGGAAGCAGAGAGAGAGAGAGAGAGGGAGATTTCTCTAGATGCTGCACAGAAAAAAACATTTTGGAAGGAGGAATGAAAAAAGACAGAGGTTACAGGAAATGGTAGACATTTTTTGTTGAATTAAACCATTAGGAGTGACCCAAAAACCAACGGGAAAGAAAGGAAACAACTGGATACATTTAGGTCACAAGAACCAGCCAAACGGGGAGCTGAAACCAATTATCATAAATGAATGTTTCTCTTTTATTCATGACCACCGTGTATGCTCCCATGATGCTCTTTGTCTTATTATAAAAACAGATGAAACTATTTCGTTTTGTTCTTACACTTATTAGCTAATGCAACTTTTGGGCAATTTATCAAACAGTAACACATGTTGTGATTAATAAGCTCAGAGAATTAATCACTGCTAAAGCCCCTTAAAAACAGAGGATGTCGGGTCCTTCTTAAATATATGTTTGTGCAGGATTATGTAACTTAAGCGGTGACATCTAGTTATGATGCATATTCATGCATTTTACACGCCGAAAGATCCTTGAAACCATATGTTCAGGCGAGCTATAATTATAGTAACTTCCATTTCTATGGGACATTGCCCTGTGGCATGAGCAGAGGGATCCCCCAAGATGTGGGGAGGTGGTGCACAGAGCCCACTCCCAGCAGCATTGGGGCAGGGGAGAATGGTTTGGGGTTTGGGCTGTTGCTGCTGGGCTTCACCACCACCACCACCTGGGTTGTGGTAACTAGGTCCAGGAAAAAAACCTGTTTGCTGTGGACCAGGAAAAAATCCACCTGGCTGCTCCTTTTTAGGCTCTTTCCCAGGGGTCTTGCTGCCCCCTTGAATCCAGGTATCATCAGGGGGAAGCAAAATGCCATTAAACCCGGACGTAGCAGCTCTTGGAGTCTTCCTCGCTCCCACCAACCCAGCTCAGTCTCTAATGAGCCATAACTGATTCTTAAGTGCTCCTAACCACTTCACTGAGGTTAGAATACATTTCTAAATGGGGAGGAGGGGAAGCAGAGGCAGCCAGCACATCCCACAGCCTCACTGAGGTACTGAGGAGCCATGTCCATGCAGTGGGAGGCACCTCTGGGGCTGGAGGAGCCTCTGCAGGGGTGGTGGAGCAAAGAGCTGGAGCTTTGCTTTAGGGTGGTCTGCTCGATAGGGAGATGATCATGGTTTGACATAGAGGAGACCAGGGGATATATTTTCCACTGGAGCAGTTTAGTGCTGTGGAAGCAGATGTCATGGGAGTTTGAGTGCCCTTTGCCAAGGTCAGTTTTGTGCCTCTGCAGCAGGGAGGAATCAGGGGGAGGTGGTCCTTTGGCACTGGCATGGGCTGCATTGCATAGAATCATCTCCCAACAGGAGCTGAACAGGAGCATTGAAAAGGCTTGCTCTGGCCTGGCCAAGCCACACTGTCAGAAGAATAATATGAAATCTTTAAGAACAATTGTGCTTTGTTAAAAAGGTATACGCATATATATACACACACATATATATATATATATTTGACTTTGCATCCCAGCTCCAGGTGAGACCAAATCTTAACATGCTTGAAAAAGTCCCACAGGATGGAAAGCCCATCGTTTGATTCCTATAAAAAAGAAGAAATGCAATTCCAATACTGAGCTCCAAAGCACAGTAATGCAATTCACTGAGGCTCCCCATTAGCAGCCTGTTCTACTCAGCAAGCTACTTGCTGTGTCAACATCCAGTTGACTTCAGGAGGAGCAAAGTATGTGTTTAAGTGCTTATATTGACTAGGGAGGGACTTAAGCATGTGTTTAAATGCTTTCTAGAACTAAGGCAGAAATGCTTGATTCTCAAAGCCCAGCAAAATAATGGGGCTGGTCTTTAGTCGAGCATAAATTCTGGGGCTCGCAACAGGAGCAGCAAGTGAAATTCTATAGTATGTGTCAGACCAGATTTTCATAATGATCCTAAAACCTCTGCATCTCTCTGTAGACTACAATGAGATTTAGATCTTGTCCTTTATAAAAAAAATAAAAAATAAAAAAAAAAAAAAGGAGGGGGGGAGTTAGTGGAAGGAAAGTAAAGCTTTTATCCTCTCTGGTCAAAGCATCTGAATAAACTGTTGCTTGCTCATGAATAGCTGGGGAATGGAATTCATGCAAGTTTATGCAGTTAATTTGTCAATTGTTCAGCAAAATATGCAAAAGGATGCTGCCAGAACTGCATGTGTGGAAACACTCTGGCATTTAAAAAGAAAAAAAAAATGTCCCTAGACAACACCTGCTGGCATTTTCCACAAGGATGAGATATTTTGCTATGCCTCTCACATGTCAGCAAATTAACATTTTTTTTTTCTCCCAGCCTAATCCCAGTGAAGTGTAGTTATTTATTTTCTTCTAAAATAGATACATGCCACCAAAATCTTTTTGGTGTGTGCTAACAGCACGTTAGCCCTGTGGGCTACGTTTCTTCTGGGGAAGCTGGACCACCTTCTTTTACTTCGACTTTCCAACTGAGATGGCCAGAAAAAGAAAATTAAAAAGCAGGCTTTTCGTTTTCGTCTTTCGGCAACCCTGATGTGGTTACCGAGGCATTGCTTAGAAACACAAACATTACAGCACATATGGAAGTCTACTGTCGAGTGGAACCGAGTCCTAAAGCAACATGTTAAGTCGGAAAAATTTATGTTCATGCTAAAGCGTCAGTGTAGTAATCGCTTTCAATGGAAGTAAGAGGAATGCATCAGAGATGGAAATGGCTCGCTCCCTTGGAAGCAAGTGCAGGAACTCAGGCCTACAGTCTGGGGTGATTGCATGAGAAGGAAGTAACTTTTATCAGTGAGAAGGAATCAGGCTCGCAGTGACTGCACTTCTCTGTGCTCATGTGCATCTGTTTGCGCAGAAGCAGCTTTGTTTTACATGCCCATTTATGGACACTCAAAATGCCCATCTCTACCCTTTGGTTGGGTGTGAATGAGGTAGTTCCAGGCTTGCCTAAGGCCATGGAAGTACAAGTTTAAATTCTTGCTTTGCCAAGACAAGTTGTTAGACTCTCTTCAGGTGACTTAGTGGGGTTTCTCCTTTAGGCTCCCCCTTTAGGTTCCCTTTGTAATCAGGAAAGGAGAGACAAGTATGTCTGGACTGTGGTTCATCTTGACTGTTTTTAGGATGGTCTGAATTATTTCATGATGGTGTCTTCTTAAAGTGATTCATAAAAGAGCCTGGAAAAGTCACTTAGACAAATCCACATTAAATACTTCCTCCCTTTGTACTCCATTCACAAAAGACTCTTGGCTTCTTGATTGCATGTCCAGTTCAATATCTGAATATCTTCAAAAAGCCCAAAATACCTTTAGTTCTTCATAATTTCTGTGCCTCAGTTTCCCGTCTGCGAACCTCCACTTCCTTATCTGGTAAAAACAATGTAAGACTAAATATTGAGGACTGTGGATTTTTCAGATATTATGAAAATTCACAGTATAAACATATCTCAGAGACAGTGGGAGATTTTAACAGCAGCAGAAAATAATAATAATAAAAAAACTTTTATTGCTGGTTGGATTGATATACCTGCAGTCTCACCATTCACTAATTAATGGGCTAAAGTACTTTTGCAGATACAATTGCCTTGAAAATTAGTGTTTGCCTTTCTTTCTCCCTAGAGAGCTTGCCCATCTAATGACACCCATATTTTAGAGTCTAGGAGGGCATGCTGTGCTCTGGTTTGTGGGTCCAGGATCAAGCGTGGTGGTCAAACACAGGTTTGAGAGTGGAAAGCATTGGGGAAAGGCACCTGTCGTGCTCCTTACCTGGCCTCATCCCTGAAGCACCCATCACCAGCTCTGCAACACCAAGAGCAGGAGAAAATGCGCAGCTCTGGCTACCCCTTATCCCTGTGACACTGTGTCTCTGGCCTCAGGAGAACTGAAAGCGTGCGGTACCTAGGTTAGATGTTCCAGGTAGCTCAAACCTGGTCTTAAGCCCAAGACAGGGCAGCGGTGGGGAGCTGCCAGGGCAAAGGCAGTGGGTCTCTTGTGGGAGAGAAGGAGCTTTTGGGGACCTAGCACACAAATCCTTTGAATCCCAGTTTTATCAGTGTGCCTGCTCAGGGAATAGCTTGCTTTTCAAGTTGCTTATTATTCCAGGCCTACAGCTAATCCTCGAAGAAAATAATTTCTGTTGCTCATGGCTAATATAGCTAATACCCTGTCCTGTGTTGAGAGTTATATCAGAGAACAATTGCTGCTTAGTCAGTAACTGCTTTTCAACTAGAGAAACATCATGGCTTCTGAATTATTGTGACACTTTCATTTCTTTCTTTTTTTTTGTTTTTTCATTTTAAAAATCCAGATGAATATTTAGACGTCATTTTCAATGTTCAATTCCTTGATTTTCCCCATTTGAAAAAGCCACCTATTTATTTGAAAAATATTTTTGGAAGCCTGAAGATAACCACGTCGCTCCCATGGTTAAAATGTTTTATATAAAACTTGTTATTACCATAGATCAATGGGATACGTACAGAATATGTTACAATGGGGCCTGTGTTAAGGATTTGTCAAGATTTCCATTATAAACCTCTATTTTCGAGGGTTTATAACTTGGTCATAAAAATTCATTCCAAGCTAAAACTTGGCAAACAGAATGTCAACCCAGGAGAGATTTTCTTTTACCAGATTTGCTTTAATGCTTTAAACTGATTTGTCTATTTTAAAATTATACGAGTGCCCTGTTTTATAGACTTTCTGTGTATACAGGGTGCGCGTGTGCATGTGTGCTAATATAACACGCATGCCAGGGAAGAAACAACTTTTAAAACACATTAGTGTAGCAACACAGAGCTCCAAAACACCCACAAGGTTAAAACTGGGGTTGGAGTTACAGTTTGTGGATTCTTAACATGAGGATGTCAACTTTGGGCCAAGTCTTCAACTAGTGACTTCGGCTGGCTGGAGCTGACCTACTCCAGCTGAGCTTCTGTCCTGTTGTGACACTACCCAATGCATGACATCTCCAGGCATCTGAAAGGGCTGCTGTTGAAAATCGGTGCAAATCTTGACACTAAGATGAAGGGTGTCTCAGGCCATCTCAGGGCACCTGGTATGGCAGGGAGGAGTTGTTCAGCTGATCTGTCCAGTGATCCTAGACACTGGCTGCTCTCAATGATCAAGTCAAAGAAGTAGATGTGAGAACTAGGTGCCAGTATTAGATGACTGAAGCACAGTTCTCTGTCTCTTCTCAGTAGTTAAGAGACAGGATCTGGCATCATCAGGTGGTTGGTGGCCCAAGCTGCTTATCGCTTGTAAACACAGATGACATGGTTGACACCTATATTTGTCTTAGGTGCCATGGTAGGTGGTCCAAATATTCCTTTCCTGGTGCACTAGCTTTGTCTGCAATAGATGAGGTCTGGCTCATCTCACTTAGCTCAAAGCCCTGCAGTTGCAGCAGTGTTTAGGGAAGAGGAGGATATACATCTGGGCTTGGAAACACCCAGCCTGAGCTCAAGCGGGTGGACAGTGGAGTGGCAGAAACACCTCCAACAGATGTTGCAGGCATGGTCTAAGGCCTTAATCTTGCCCTGGAGGGAGTTGATATCTGTCCTCTGACCTCTGAAGTCTCAAGTGACCACAATCCCAGCTTGTGTGTCTCAGCTGACTGCCCAAAAGTTAGAGGAGGTGAATCCAAGCCTTCACTTTTTGCAGGACTGATCTTTAGCCATGGAGGGTCAGACAGGTTTTTCTCTCTCTGGAATGAGTCGCATGAGTTCTTGGTCTGGAGATCATTTCTTCTGAAATCCTGAGGTGTGAAGATATTCTGCTGATAAGACTGGGGTGTTTGTCATCTCCAAGTGTCACTAGGCTGTGTTACCGTCCAGCATCTCCTTCCTGGCTCTTGTGGGGAGCTTGGTGTTGAGTCCTGCTTGCTCACAGGCTTCCATAATTGAGGGCAAAAGTAGGTTCCCCTTTCTGCCATAAATCCAGTATGCACACAAACACACTTGTAAGATATTTAGAAAAGCTTTACTCTGAGTATCTTAAAAGTGTGTGTGTGGGGAGTAAAGAAAAGCAATAAAGAGCCTGCATTATACCACATGTGTGAGCAAAGGGCTGTGGTTAACTCCCTTCAGATAGATTTCAGCCAGGGCCCCTTTGTAACAGCCCCCAGAAGACTACTGAAAAGTCGGCATCCATAGTTTTAAATAGATTCATTTAAAAAATAAATTGTATTAGGGCCTTTTCCTCCCCCTCTCTGAAAGCCAAATACACGAGTGACACAAATAAGGAAAACTACAGCTGGCTGTGGCTTATGCTGGGTAGCCAGTCTGTCCCAGCACACCAGGGACATCAGCAGGTCTTCTGCAATTAAGGTGCTTGCATGAGGATCACCAGGGGGGTCTCTGCCTGCCCAGCATTCCCACTGGGTTGGGAGAGACAAAGGGTAATTGTGTGGTCAATGCACTGGAGAGGGATGAGGTTGAATAGATGGGTGAATGTGTCTTGGCTAGGTAAAGGCTTGACCTGATAATGGAGAGGAGAGTACTGCAACCCCTGTGTCCCTTGTCCTCCCTATCCCTGCCTCACCTTCCCTCTGGTTAGGAGGGAGGACCACCCTTCTCTGCTGCTCGCATGGCTGAAGATGATGAGGACCTCTGGGCAACTACCTTTGCTGCCTCTCCCCATGTATCCAGCTCTGTGTATCTCCGTGGTGTGCCTGCAGCCTGCCCTGGCACAGCCACACACATTGCTGCCACACATCCAGCTCTGAGCACACAAGAGATTGAGGGACATTAATAAGAAACAGATTGAGAATTAAAGTGAGTTGATAATTGGACTTTGATTTCCCGAAGTTCTTTTGGGATGAAAAAATGGCTTCTCTCCTTTTTTTTTTTTCAATTAAAAAAAAAAGCAGGATAAGTTTTGCACAAAGGATGACACTATTTGCATTGGCACCTTTTCCAGATCAGCCCCCAAACCACTTAAAGTCTAGGACTGTTGATTTTTCACTTGTCAAAAAAACAAAGCAAACCAGAGAAGAAATGATGGGTTTGGCTTTCACTTTGTGTGTTGTGAAAAACAAGTAAGCAAAACAAATATTTTTCTAAGTTTTTAATGGAAAATCGAATTCCCAGTCTTACCACAGTTGCTAATTAAGCAGCTAAGAGGAGGACACTATACCCAGGGACAAGCAGCGTTTCCTTGTAGCTGGTCAGACTGTTTATGAGCATGAGAAATGTACCTCAAACGTGTCTCCACATTGTTTTATTCATCATTGATGCCAAAGAATTAAACTGTTGGATCAGTAGAAGCAAGATCTCATTTTTCTATTGAACTTAAAGTCAGAAGCAACTTCAGCAGAGAACAATATAGCCACAGTGGAGGGAGCCGGGTCACCTTTTGGTGAATTTAAATGAGTTCTTAATGAAAAGGGGAATAAATTTTTCACACATTCCTCTGCATTAAAGAGGGGTCAGAGACTCGCATCAAGGTGAGCCTAAACTCAGGAAAGACACAAAGGGAATTCCTGAGCTGCCGACAGAAATGTCTCTCCAGTCTGCCAGGAGCCAAAATGCTACTGCTGGAAAAACAGCAGGCAGGGTGGAAATCTGGGTCCAATGAAGGACCAGCAAGGGAAGCTGCGGAGTGGGGTCGGGGCAGGGGGAAAGATAAACAGCATCTCCCCATCTCAGCGGTCAAGCTTATTACAGAGATGAGGCCGGTGGTGGGTGGTGATTAGTTTTAGCCAGATGGCAGGGACCAGCATCACTCAAGCAGTGCAGCACCTTAGTCCTTATGGCAAAGGTGCGATGCTTTCGAAAACATTGCATCCTGGCTGTCAGGATTTAGAAAAAAATGTGTGACCTCAGTAGCAACTCCTTCATGTCTCAGTTTTAGTGTCTGTAAGATGGGCTGTTATTCAAAGGGAATTGCTGTGAAAATTAGAAGTGGAGTTGGACAGGGCAGCTTGTCTTATATGGGAGCTAATTTTTGCATGTCTGTGTAATAGAAACTGTAAATGCCAACACAATGGATATTTAAAAAATTATATTGGTGATGGCTAAAACAGTAATTCAGAGCTGTCATTTGTAAAGGGTTTTTCTGATATGTAGTGCTCTGCAGAGGTGTTGCCAGGCAGGTTTAAACAATGATCTTGCAAAAATGGACTTAACGTGTGGTTTTACTCAGGTGGGCAGGCTCTGGGAGGACCAGGAGCTCAGCTAGGTTGTTGCTGCAGTGCTTAGCTCTGTATCAGAGCCCCTTTCCCAGGACACACATACCAGGAGCTGCTGAGCTGTCCTGGGTGTCTGACACCACTGCAGCCACACCTACAGTGCCCAAATTCTCTGGTGCCCTCCTTGTGTGATCCTGGAGTCTCTCTGCTCCTCTCCATGAGTGAAAGACTGAATTGCAATTTAATGTGTGTCTGGGAGACAAACCACTACTGTCAGGTTGGACCCATGGCATGAGGATGTTGTCTGTCCCTTTTGCACAGCCATGATGCCGCTTGGTTGGACCCGTGGTACTTCTGATATTGTGGTGGGAAGCTCAGTCCCACCAGATGGGGCCAGCAGTGGCAGTACTGAGTAGTGAGACATCTCCAGGAATAAGTCCGAGGCTTGTTTTGTGTCTCATTCCTAAATTAGGCACGTAATTATGCTAGGCTCTTTCCAGCATTAATAAGAGACAGGCATCTCTAGAGGGTAATTGAGACCTGAGCTGATTCTAGCCCTCCCTTGGTAGGCAAAGGGGCCCAGTTAGGTTCCTAATTTGGGCCTCTTGGTTGAGAACCTCACATTTGGTGCAAAGTCTTTCAGTCTTGGAATAAGCAAAAGAAAACATACCTGCAGGTATCCTCTGTGGCTAATAGTGCCCAGGAGAGTTATCTCCTCTGGGTAGGCAACTGTCCTCTTTCCCCTCTATCTTCTGCTGGGAAGACTGGAGGTTTGTGGAGGTGGATGGTGCTGAGTTGCCTTCCCTATCTGAAGACCTGGTTCCTTTTCTATTAGAACATTATTTAAAAGGAAAGGAGGGGGGGAGGAGGGAGCAGTGGGGAGACAAGTAAAATATTTGTGTAAGAAAACTACACTTTAAAAGACAGCTTAAAACTGGGATTAATAAGTCTGCTTTTATGGAAGCATTTCTACATGTTGTAAAACATTTTTAAAAACATTGTAAAAACTACAGAGTTTCACTTTAAATATGGCTGATTTTCTTTATAGAGCTGACCTGCTTCCCAGAGGTGATGTATACACACCATATGACACAGGGGTTGCTAGGGTAGGCAGTGTTTTTACATTGATTACTGTAGTAAATAATAATGTAAACCCGTGTATAAATAGGGAGTTCAATCCAGAGCTGCCCCCGGGGTCTGCAGTTCTTTACACATGGCCCGTTTTTCATCACTTGTGCGATTATTTTATTATTTTATTTTTTTGGAGGAGGAGGAAAAGGGGGAGGGAATATGCCACTTTTTTTTTTTTTTACTTTTTTTTTCTTCTCAAAAGAACATCTCCTCTTGGGTCAGCTGTTGAGCAGAGGCCAGAAACACTGGTGAATGCTACAGGGAATTTGTTCCCTCGGCATTTCAGGAGCACTGAGAAAAGCAAAGAGAAGGAGCTGAGCTTTCCAGAGGTGGCCAAAGAGGAGTGGACAGATGAACTGCGCTCTGTAGTTTAGAGAGTGAGAGAGATGTGAGAATATTCTTGAATTATCCCAAAGGAGCAGCAGTGAAGTGAATAATCTGTGCTCTTGGCCTGCCCTGGGTAACATATGGAGTGGCAGGATTAGACTGTGGAAAGGCAGCTTTGTATCCATCGGGAGAACTTTTTAACAGAATGGACAGTGAAGCACTGGGAGCAGGCTCTGCTCATGGCTGTCTGTCTGTCTGCTCATGGGTAAGCCTTGCTGCTGGGGTATGCCCATTGCCAAGAGCAGCTCTGGGCATACAGTGATTTTTGTTCTCCTTTGATGAAGGAACAACTAGTCACCCCTAAAAATATGCTCTGTTTGTATTGTTCCTTAGACAGGGCTTGTCCCAGTTGGAGGAGAGTGGAATGGATATGAGCACCTTCCCAGCTGGTCTTATAGCCTCCATCCCTGGAGAAATTATTGACCACCACTTAGGGCAATCTATTTCATTTTGCAATTATTCTTCAGGGGAAGTTGTATAAGCTCCTGTACTAAGTCAGTTCTGCTGGGATCTGGAGAGGAAGTGAGCTGCGTTAGAGGCAGAGGTATTACCTCAGCCTCCCCTCCACGCTGCCTTGGGATCCTCACACAGTGCTTTCCATAGTCCTATGCACACATGCATGAAGGGCTGTATGGAAGACCCTGTAGGTGGTGTGCATATGTGTGGATACATATATAGTCCTATATATGCTTTTTAATATATAGATGTGTGTGTGTACTACATGTGGGAGTAAGGATCCTCAGTTTTTGGGGCTGAGGAACATAAAATACAGCTGAACTCTGTGAGTCCTCAATATAGAAAGGACATGGAACTGTTGGAATAGGTCCAGCGGAGGGTCACAAAGATGATCAGAGGGATGGAGCACCTCTCATATGAAGACTGGCTGAGGGAGCTGGGGTTGGTCAACCTGTAGGAGCAAAGGCTCCAGGGAGACCTTATAGCAGCCTTCCAGTATCTGAAGGGAGCCTACAGGAGAGCTGGAGAGGGATTCTTTGTCAGGAAGTGTAGTGACAGGACAAGGGGTAACGGATTTAAATTGGAAGAGGGGAGATTTAGATTAGATACTAGAAAGAAATGCTCTACCATGAGGGTACTGAGGCACTGGAACAGGTTGCCCAGAGAAGTTGTGGATGCTCCATCCCTGGAAGTGTTCAAGGCCAGGCTGGATGGGGCTTTGAGCAACCTGCCCTAGCGGGAGGTGTCCCTGCTCATGGCAGAGGGGTTGGAACTTGATGATTTTCAAGGTCCCTTCCAACTCTAACCATTCTATGATTCTATGTTAAGGAGAGAGGCAACAGTAGAAACGGGTTGCATGTTGGCTTTCCTTGACCATGACTGGGCACATGTCCCGGTGCTGCCCATCTGGTTTGTCCTTCGGAAGAGTAAACTTGGTCTACACCACACTGTGATTGCTCCCTGCAGGACTAGAGGTGCTTAAACTCAGGTGCTCATGTTTCCAAATCCCCAGCCGAGGCTCAGCTCCTGCTCTCCAGTCTGCATCTGTCTTAGAGGTGCTGTGCTCTGAGCTGGCTTTCCAAGGGCAGGTTTTCAGGTCACTGTGGTAGAACTGGTCGATCCTTAGTGGTTATCACAGTCGGTTGCTCTGTCGGACTCTTCCCACACGGATAGAAACGTTAGGCTCAGCGGATGTAACGCAGACACCGGCATCTCACAGGCCGCAAGCAACGCGCCGCGCCATTTCCACATGAGCAAAAACAACACGCGTGCACACACACAATAAACATGTCACCCTATTTCCATACAGACAAAAACAATGCGCGCCTATACAACCACACACGCAGAGATGCACACACGCTCCTCTTCCAGATTCCAGCGGGGCTGCGATTTTTAACTATCTAAATTAAAAACAGATACAATTCTCTGGTGGGGAGCTGCCAGGAACTCGCCCCCCCCTCCCCCCCCCACCCCAACTTGTCTCTCCCAAATGCATTGGGGAAAAAATATGCACTGTTCTGTAGAGGGGCAAATGGTTTCTCAGTGTGCAGCGAGGTTGGGGATGGGGGTAGGGGGGGTACAGGGAGGAGAGGAAAAGGGAACACACTAGAATTACTTTCTAGTGGCAGAAGAATAAACAGCTTAAGTTAATAAAGTTGAGGCCGAGGAGAACTATTTGGAGAGTGTGGAGGAAGTCAGGGATTAGGGAGAAAATAGGAGCCCTGCAGCAGGAAATAGTATGGCAGCGCAGTGGACCTGAAGGGAGAGCAGAGGATGGAGGACGGAGAGGAGACCTCTCTGCCGTGGTCAGGGTGAGAGTGAGGAAGGGGAGGGCTGTGCAGCTCTAAATCACAGCCATGCTGAAAGCAAGCCTCCTCGTATTCATCAAAATGTGCTTCAGGAGCCAAAATCCCTTCTGAAAATGATGTGACCTATTTTAGGAACTGGTTTACCGATGGAGGTGCCGCCTTTGTTTTGAGGCATGTGTGGCAGAAATTAAAAAGGGGGAAAAAAAAAAAGGGGGAAAAAGAAAAAAAAAAAAAAGAGTGGGAGAAAGGGGAAAAGGGGAGCTCTGGGGTGCAAGGCCAATGACAGCTCTACGGGGTGGGGTGTCCCAAATTCCCTCAGCCCCACATTCCCTACCCGCACACCAGCCCCATCATCCAGCATGGCCGTCCCAGCCGGCAGCCCCTGTGAGTGACAGCCCCGGGCGCCTTTGCTGACTTGATGACTTTTTGCAACTGTCGAAGCAGCTTAGCAGATAAGCACACAACAGTTTTTATTATTCCAAGAGGCAGAAGACTCGCCTTAGCGAGCGGTAACAAATGCGGACATTCACGACCAGGATTAGAACAAACTGCACTGGTGGGCAAGGGCCAAAGGCAGCACGGAGCTGCAGTGTAACCCAAAACCTCCACAGCTGTTTTCATTTTCCTCCCTTCAACACAGTCCCTGTGTGGTACTTCAGGGAGAATTATGAAAGTGGCGTGTAATTCAGAGAAGTAATGTCTTTTCTTTTTTTTTTTTTCTTTTTTTTTCTTTTTT
>VZTM01021093.1:36255-100392 GCA_013400555.1 Jacana jacana
CCTCCCTCCTCTCTTGCTCTCTTTTTCTTGGAGTAAGGAAAATTGCTGTGGTAGATCATTTTGGATTCAAGGGAAATATCAGACTCTGTTTTCGGCGGGGGAGTGAGTTAGATAACAATGGATTGGGCCGGGTCCTGTGTTTGAAAGCCCCTGCTGCTTTCGCCGCTGCCCCCCAGCCCCTGCGCCATGACGGATGGGCAGTGGAGCAACATTCCCCCCCTCGACAGCTTAAATATTAATTTTTAAGGAAAAGAAAAAAAAATACATTAAAAAGAAAGAGGGGTACGGCTTAGAGATCCCGGGCATCGTGCAAACGAATGCAGTGACTTCAGGGACTTTGGTGGTCTGGCTGCTTCGCCCCAGTGTAAAGGCTGGCCTGTACAAACCCCCGCGCCGAAGAAAGGCTCCTCTGCCACAAGGCCCTGCTGGCTCCCACTGGCGTTTTGATGGGAATCGTTAAAAACGCTTGAGGCCACATCCTCTACTGTATCACGGTGGTTTACACCAGCCTGGAGGATGCTCTGCCTACAAGAAAAAAACTGATTATTTTCTTTCTGGAGGACAAATCCTCTCCTGCTCTAATGCCCTTTGCTTTGCTAGGCCAACAGGAAATTTGGCCTTCCCTTGTTTTTGAATAGAAGTGATGGCATTGGGGTTCCTCTGTCCTGTGAACGGTACTGGAGTAGTTTTCCAAGTTGTTACATGTTTTCTCATTAAAATATCTTAATTTCCTATGTGCCAAAAAATTGGGAAAAAATTCCCCCAATCAACTAAAGTACTTTGTTTAAAACGTTCAAATGTCTTTCCTTTGAATTTTACTGTCTTGTTTTATTTTTAAATAGAATTTTAAATTGAAGATATTTTAAGCTGTAAAAAGCACATCTTATTTTATATTTTATTCTGTAAACAAAATACTTTAGTCAGCAACATTTAAAAAAAAAAACACAACAAACCAACTCCTCAAAAAGCATTCGGTTCCACCCGAAGAAATGCTTTAATCCTAGTGAATATTAGGAAGAAGTGCTGAAAATTTATGTTTCTTGTCTGAAATTGTTGGGATTGTTCAGAAACCTTAGATAGCTGTTGCATCTTGTTATCAAATTCTATTGGTCTTTCCTTTAATGGCTTTCACATTATTTTTATTCAACAAGAAAATAACTCAGTGAGCAACTGGAAACACTTACGTGTGTACCCTGACACATCTGCACATACCATAATAGACACATGAATTTAATGCTCGGTTGATTCAATGCGGGGAGTGGAATTTAGTGTCAAGTCAATTAAAATATCCTGTTCCCACCCACCCCCCTCCCCCCTTTTTTTTTTTATTTATTTCTTTTTTCCTTTCCCCCTGAAGTATTTATCAGGATCGCTGCATGGGAGGTATGTGGTGTGGAAGTTGTGGGAGTCCTCGGCATGCTCGGCTCATGACGTGGTGTTTGTGCAGCGCAGCAGTAAATGTACTCGTTCTGCTGCGGTAACCCGTATTAAAATTGCCACAACCGCACTAACGCAACGAGGCTTCCACAGAGCCCCGCTCTGCCACGGGGAAGAGAAATAGGGATAATAAAAGGATGACCACCCGTGGCAGTGTCCTGGCTGGGCTCTCTGCAAAACCCGTCTCTTTTCCTTGTGTAAATCTGGAAGGCTACCGTAGCTAAACAAAAAAGCGTTATAAACCAAACTGTTATGAGCGGCAGATAAATATAGCGTGATAAAGATGAATGGTTAGGCAGCTGGGGTGTAGAAGCACGCTGCTTTCCCTCTTGACGTGAGTTGTTTTGTTTTTCCTAGAAGCTGATCCCTAGATCCGTTGCCACCCATCTGGGGTTTTGTACCCGCATCTCAAGGACTTGGGGCTCAGGTCGGTCTGATTTTGCTGTCAATAGGGTTGACCAGCACAGTTCTGGGGCTGGTGGGCACTAAGCCATGTGAGTATTATGCAGAACACATAACTGCTTTATTCGCCAATGATAAGGGGATTTAATGCCAGAGTTGTTACAAAGGCAGCAATCATCCCTGCAGTTGTTTTTAAAATCAGTTTTGGTTTCAATTTGGAAGATCGACAGAGCTGGTTTCCTGGGCTGCTACAACGTCCCCTTCAAGTCAATGGATCTTCCTCTACTGATGTGCGTGAATTTTGGGTACAGGAATTTACTAACATCTGCATCCAGTAGATCAGAAAAAATTGTGGGGTAAAATCTAGGCATATTCATCAAGCAAATATATTTGGATGCTTATATCTTTTTTTTTTTTTTAACCAAGAGGATAAACAGTTGTGATGTTTTCTGTTGTTTTAGCATTTCTTCCAGCGTAGGCAACCTTTGCAGAACAAAGCGCTCTTTGTAAAACTAAGTCCTTCAGCATGTGAATGCTTACACATGTCCTTCGCTGTTTAACGGGAGGCGGGAGGAGCTTAAACCTTGGAGATAAGGTTGTACACGAGTCTTTGCGGAACTGGACGTGATCCTGCACTGTGCCAGTGCAGTGATCCCAGCACACCAAACCGTGTCTGGTTCACGTTTGGGGCCAGTCCTGACGTATAATTCATACAAGACATTTTATTAACTGGCAAATTTCCCCCCTTACCCACCCCCGCAAATTCTCTAGACTGCAAGGAAGGAATTTGTTGTGCGGTGGCCTCTTCCCCCTCTCCTTGCCCATTTTTTTATGACTGAGGAAACCCTTTTATTGTACGCGAAATAAAAGCTTGATGTGGTCTGCCATTTTTTAATTTACCGTGGTATTAAATACAAAATGTATCCGCTTACAGAAGGTGGGTCGTGGATTGTGGTCTGGGGTTGATCCAGCGCCTGTTGTGACTGGCTGTAGGGACACCAGGAGAAGCTTCTCCAAGGTCTGAGCAGAAACTAGGGGAGTGAAGGTGTGAGAGCCCTTACTCATCCTTGGATGCAGAAGTTATCATGTCTATATTTTTATTTGTCTTGTGCAATTGCCGCCTCATAATGCTACATGATTAATACCATTCTCCTGGGCTGAGGGTGACAATGTGACCCTGAGCAGGCACCAGGTCAAATTCTGCTCTTCCAGCGGGATAAAGTGCAAAACCCCAAATCAACTGCAGCGATGGGTGGGAAGAAGATAGCACAACCAGCTGTTTGCTAATAAATAAATCTGTAGTTCCTCCGAGGGAGGAAGGCTACGCGAGCGGCTGGGATGCTTGTGTGGGGCTTGCGGAAAAACAGCCTCAATTTAATGCATTTCTCTTGTGCCTCTGTGTCTTGGTTTCTCATTTGCTAAATGCTGTTGGCTTGTGGGAGAGTACTAACGAAAATCGGATGAAGGGGTCTGGAGAGCCTGGTGCTGATGGGTCTGTTTCCATAAAATGCTATAAATAATGTTTGGGGCTTTGAATACCAAGATCTCTGACTCCAGAATGCAGGATAAAAGACATGAAAGCATCTGAAATGTGGAATTTTAAGGCTCTTGCTTTTGAACGATCTCCCTTAATTCCAATCCGCTGTCACAAAGAAACCCCCTTCTGACCATGGTTAGACAGCGTTAGAGATGGCAAAACTGCCTTTGCTGGGAAAAGAAGTTTTAATAAAGACAGATGGGGCTGTTTCTGCTACTGTTATTGCTGGAGTCCGATCTGCTTTCTGGAAGGAGAAAGCAAAACCAAGTCCCAACGACAAGCAGATATGAAAAGGAAAGAGGAAAGCAGAGCAGAGCTAGAAAACAGCTTCTGGAGCTAAGGCACAGAGAGGTCTCTGCCCCGGAGAGGGGCAGCACCCTGCCTTATCAGCACCAGGCCAGCTTCACCACGGGCAGGCTATTTAAGGCATTGCTTTTTGTTCCCTTTTTGGTCGCAGGCTCACAGAAATACAGCTACATAAATAAATAGAAGAAGTAAAGTAATCTTGGCTGGCTAGATCAGATTATAACATATAACAGGCTAGAGAGAGAGAAGAAGTAAATTATAGAAGGAAGAGAAGACGTGGGAGAGAAAGGGAGAGCAGAAATGGGAATCAGTGCAGCACTTGGCATGTGCTCAGAGCTGATGGAGGAAGATATATCATGTGGTCCAGGGGGGCCTGGTCAGCTCTTAGGATGGAAGGGCTGAAACAGTGGTATCTCAGGAGAAGACTTCAGGAAGCCACAACACTTGCTCTGGGCAGACTGAAGGGCTGTCTTCACATCACTGTTGAACGATGGGTTCTGCAAAGGGAAGGGTAGGCAAAGCAAGGTCTTCACGTTGTCCATAGCATAATCTTGATTGCATTTGTTTTTATCCAGCTCTGAAATTGGTTATTTATTCCAGAATAAGAGACTCCCCCTCCAAAGTTTACATTGACATAATTACTATAAAATAACTAGTCCACAGTCATAATTTTCATTAACTTCCTATGGATGAGCACTCTTCAAAATCAGTGTTTTGGCAAGGACATTAACAATTAAATACCAAAAAAGTCCCAAATCTCTTGTCTGAGTAATAGAATTTGTTTAGCACTAAATCATTGCTTTGTTAGCTAAAAATGTGTTTCAGGCAGCACAGGCAGTCTCTACTCTCTGCCCAAGGAAAGTGCTCCAAAACTTTCACCAAGATGCTGAGATAAATAGAGTGTGCTGAGGACATCTCCTATTTGCTGAAATACTTTGAAGCAACAATCAAGTAAAGAAGATCAAGAGTTGATGGGAAATAATTAGAAGCTGTTAAGCTGGTTGTTACCTGAGTCCATGGATGCTGTTCATGTCATTTCACTTTCGAAGGTCAGACTCACCAAAATAATTGCAAGCCAATCTCAGGGACAATTATTGCTGTAACAAAATGTCAGGCCTGCAATTTTCTTCATGGAGGAAAAGAAAAAAAATACCATTTTGACTTTTTGCTGGTAACAGCATTTAATGGCACACGGACAGTTTTTGAGGCAGTTTCTTCTCCCTCCCGTTTTTTCCCCTCTCAGTTTCACAGACCATGAGGTCTCCAGGACTCATCCTCAGCTGGTTGAGGTCTACGGCAAGGACCAGCCCAAAGACATAATCATTTTGGTCATGAGCTCACGTGTGCCCCTTGCTCACCTAAGATGAGATGGTCCAAATAGTCACCTAGGTGAAGCTCTAAATGTCTATCATCTGTGTTTTCTGTCGGTACTGTTGTAGGTTAGCCTACCCATGGCTTGGATTTTCACATGGGGAAGGAGGGGCTGGTGCTGATAGTACCTGCTGGAGAGCAGGGCACCATCTCATTTACCAACCCATCCTGGGCTGTGAAGTGGGGTCAGAGCTTGCTCTGCTCAGCAACAGCTGGCGGAGGTTGGAGACAGGGGTGTCAAAGTGCCCTCTTTCCCTCTCCTGAGTGTCTTGTCTGGGGTCCGGGTGGTGGCCTGTCCCGCAGAGATGATGCTGGGTTGTGAGGAGTGAGCTCAGGACACGGGAACAACCGCCCTGTCTGTGTCACTATTGTTGTATCGCGTTACCCACATCACAGGGCAAGTTTTAAAAGCTGAGCATTCGTTGTGCATGTGCAGCAACCATTTCTAAAACATAAATACCATGGCCATTAACTGAGGCTTTTCCTTTTTTTTGTTGTTGTTGCTTAAATACAGTTCGTATTATGTACTCAATGTTTTTCAAATTAAACCATTATTTATCCAGAGGTAGCCAAAAATGTAGTCGAAAAACCACCTCTGATTATTTTTGACCTCTCTAAGGCTAATAATCTGCTAAAACGTCTTTAAACCATCTTAAAGAAAACAGAAACACCACTGCTGACAACTCACATACCTACTTTTTAATGCAGTGTTATTTTAAATGGCTGCGTTTATAAACCTCTAAAGACTGAGGTTTGTAATAGAAATGCTGACAGATCCTTAACACTCCATCCCATAATAACAAAGTTTCGAGAAAGAATGGGGCTGTGGACACCACTGTCCCCATTACAGCTCTGGGAATTTCTTCCCCCTCTTTTTGGTTTAATTTGCCAAGCCAGAAAACCGGTTTTCCTGTGAATTTGGGGTGAGCACTGAATCAAGACGTCAGGACGCAGACCTACTTATGGGGTGCCTGAGAAGGTTGGCTCTGCCCCCACCGTGGACTCTGGAAACATCCACCAGCCTCCAGAGCCCATGGAACCTCTGCCTGCTGCTCGGGGAGGAGCTCTTACACCAGCGGAGTTCTCACAAAGGAGGAACTGGGTAGAATTTTTCTTTCTATGTCTGTACTGTGGAAAACCCCAAGAAACGAGAGTGGGTCAAAGTGACAGGGGAGTGGTCTGAGGGACTCTGCATAATATGGATCACACTCCCAGCTGGTGCACATCAACTTTCATGGTCTTCTGCCAGCCTATAGCCTGGCATGGGGAATTGAGAGAAAGGCATGAAGCGCACAAAACTGCAGCATCTGTCAGGGATGGGTGGCTTTTAAGACTCACGATTCACATAAAAATCTCCGTACGCACATCCGGGTGGATTTCTTTTTCCTCCTCTCTGGCCTGTAAAACTCCCTGAAGAGGAAGAAATGCTAAATGAGATTTATGTCCTCAGAAAGCAACGTGATAATTTGTGCTGTGCAGTGGAGAGGGGATGCTGCCATATCACCATTAAATTAAGATGTGCAGGCCAGATGTGAAATCTTGATAACAAGCTTTATAGGGCAACGTAGCTTGGCTTGTGATTAGCTTCACAGGCAAAGCGAGGAGAGCCGTAGGCAGCACAAAATGCCTCTGTGTCCTCAAGTCATTATCTGGCTCTGAGAAAGGGCGTATTTGATCTTTGCACCCTGTGATCTCTCCCTTGTTCATCCAGGTCTCCCATAAAGAGCACCCACATACTGTGGAAAGTCCAGGCTGCTAAGAAACAAGGAGGGTGTGATTTTTGTCCATCCCATCACAGTCAGGCTCTGTTTCCCAAGGGTATTACTTGGGAATAAGGGGCTTTGAATTTTATTTTTTATTTTCTTATTTTAAATCTGGTCGTCTGGTTCTGCCTATTTTTCCTCCACTGAACTGATAGAGGTACTCTGAATTTCTGTTGGCTTTACTGGGACCTCCAGCATCATAAAAAATAAAGGTAGAGGCTCAGGAAATGCAAACTGGTGTCTTCATAGCCCTTGTCCACACTCCCTGAGCATCACTGTATCTGTCTCCAAATTCTGTTAAGCTGGCTCTCCTGTCAGGAAGGAGAGCCAGGTACTTGCAGCACAGCGTCTTTCCTGTGTAAAACCCCAGGAAAGGTGGCAAAGTTTCACAGATCAGTGGCAGATCCTTGGGCTGCTCCTCCTGTAGGGTGCCCAGGTCATGGCACACATCTGGGAACCAGCCCTCCTTGCTGCATCCGGCGGCTCCCAACCCCGGTGTCCTCGGTGTTTCCACAGAGGACCTTTCACTCTAGTCTGGGTTTTGATGAATAGTGTGGCATGGATTAGGACAGACCAAAGGCTTTCAAAATGGGGAGTTTTATACTTTAGAAATCATAGTCCCATCCTTCCCCTCCCTGTTTTCCTGTGAAATTTAAAGCAGCCCCAAAGGCTGCAAACAAACCCTTGCATTTGTTTGTTTGGGGCTTTTCACTTCATTGGAAAAAAGGAAGAAAAAAAGAAAGGAAAAGTTTACAATTTAATGAATTATGGAAGTGGCAAAGGATAACCAATTAACTGCCAAAAAAAAAAAAAAAGAGAGGGAGAGAAAAGAGGGTTAAGACACTGGAAGAGTTCATTCAGATATTAACTTGTGTCATTGTCCTACTTTCAAGGAAAGCACAGTATCGTAAGACCTGCTTATACCCAAACCATGACAGAAAACAACAGCACTGGACCAAATCAGGGGCAGATCTATACATCAACAGTATTGAAATGCAAGTTTTTCCTTTACTATAACCCTTTAAGCACCAAAGGGCAGGGAACTGTTTTTAGGTTGTTTTCCTGTAAACAACATTATCATCGCAGTTACTTGTGTGTGATGCCAAGCTATAATTTTAAGGGTCTTGTTCATAATTTTGCAAAGCTTTCAACAGCAGGGCTGTATTTTTGACTATGTCTTTGGCTTGGCTCGCCACATTCAACCAGCTGGGATCACTGTGTATGTGTGTGTGGTCAAATTTACTGTGAACCGATTAGGATATTAAACAAAATGAAATAAACATGTAAATCTTAAAAACCATCTTGGAGTTGAGGTTTACTTCTATAGAAAGAATACAGATGGAAAAAGTAATATAAAATTAAAGACACTCCTAATGGCAGACTTTTTTTTTTTTTTTTCCACTATTTTATTTTCAGGGAAAATAAATAGAAGAAAAAAATTTCAAAGAAAATAAATAGAATTTCCACTTTTTATACAAAAGATCCCATGTCTCTAAGGAAAATGTTTCATGGTAGAAAAGCTTATTCTAAGTAGTTATATCACTGTATGCATTTGTGTTCTCCATCATGTGATTGAATATATTAAGGCAGGCAGAGAAAGAGAAGGAAGCTTTTATTGATCTTTATTTCTTCTTTTTCGTACCAAAACTTATCAGCTAAAGTCCTAGCTGGCCTAGAGCAAAAGCACCCCATAGATTTCAGCAGACTGACAGGGATCTGATATGATCTAATCTGATTGATCTGTGGATGGGAATAGTTTTTCTTTTTATGCCGATTTGTTTGCTTAGGAAAAATGAGTCTCTAAGAATGGCAGAGACCACCAGGAATAAAGGAAATATCCCTAGAAAGTCAAATCCAGTTTTCTTTTGCTTTCTTGGGTGGCCTGTTAATGATTCAGATTTAATGAAGGGATTGGATTTTTAGTAGGGCAACTTTATCAGAACATTAATTATTTGTGACTCTTGTAGAGGACAGGTCTTCTGTGTGGCAAAAATTTGAAATTCAAACTCTGATTTTGTTCAGGGTCTGAAAAAGAAACCCTCTGCTTTCAAATTTCTCATTAAAGGAGGTTTCTATATAATTTTTTGATTCAGTTGTCTCTCTTTAGCTCATTTTAAACTTGGTTTTAACAAGAAAAATAAAGTGTGTTGTTTGATTTTTTTTTTTTTTCAAATTTATTTGGTATTTTGCATATTGTCTAATGAGTAGATATATTTAAAAAGGACAAATTGAATCTCTCCCAAAAGAAAAATCAAAGCATTATATTAAAAATCACTGAAATGAAGGTTTTTAATTTTTCACAACTTTATTGTTTTGAGTTCTCCAAAATAAAATTCTAGCCAGGTTTGGTAGCAAGCAGATACTCTCCTCCTTGCAGTTTTATATCCACAGATTAAGGTTTTCTGGAAACTGATAAATGCTGAACCCCTTCTTTCTTTGGTAGCATCTTTTTCTCTGCCTGCTATGCCCCTCAGGGATCTCAGATTTCTTCTAAGATGTGGCTTTTCAAAGCAAGCCAGTGCTTTCTGTTCTCCCTTGACAGTTTTCTGGGATGTGGATTTTCTCTGATTCCCTCTTCATGTATCCTCCAGTTACGTTATATTTTGTCAAATTTCTGCCTCGGTTCTGCTCCAAGATTTTCCTGCCAGATCTACTTGCATCAATGCTGTGTGAAGCCTACTGTATTATTTGTAAAATAAGTTTCCTGGGGCCTTTAAATAAGACCTTTTGGCTTAGAAATGTCAATGATGGGCTTAGAAGGTAACTTTGGATCTAGTCTACTGCTTTTTTCTTTTCATCTACATAGAAATCCCTCCCTTACTTGTTGCCACCCGATAAAAGTGGGGGGAATTTTATTAATATGAAGGTATGATGGGATTAGAAAAGGCTAAAATGTTTTTGTCATATATCAAGTAACACATTCAAAGTTCCTAGATTTTTATTTGGTTTTTTTTTAGAAAAAAAGAAGATTAAATTTCTTCATTTTTAAGTGTTGTTAATGTTGGATCCTAAAAATGCCTGTAAGAGAAGGACAAAAAAAAAGATATTAAATTTCATCTGACTGGATATGGACTTGTTTATATGAGTTACCTTCTGCAAATTCTTTGAAGATAATCTACGGATCTCCAGCTCCTAATCTGGCTCCTTTCATATTCTTGCTGGGCACTATCTCACATAAGTGGTTTGGGTCAAAAGGCCAACACTTCTGGCATATATGTGTTATTAAATAAGTTGTCTTGGATTTGCATTTTCTAGTGAATGAAAATATGGAGCCCAAATTTTTATTGCCATTTTGATACAGATTTTTAATATGAACACCTGAAAAAAAAAATAGGAGAATATTATATTTCTCTTGCTATTTTAGTCTGGTGGAAAATAGCCTGGTGTGTCAAATATGTGTGCGAATTCTCTTTGAGTTATCTTGGGCCTCATAGCCAGCCTTTGGTGGTTCTTTTGCCTTTCTCGTTTTCTTTAAACAAATATTTTAACACCTGACATTTCTGCTGCTTAGCCGCTGAGACGGTGGTAACTTTGAACTTTTTGATATGCTAGACAGAGGGAATTCCATAAATTTCTTTAGTCTTCAATTCACTTAATTGCTACTCTCTGTCCATCACAGAAAGATCTCAGGTCTCAGCTATAGCGATCAGCGTCCAGAAAAGAGGAAGAAATGAAGGTCTGCACCCTGGGCTTGAGGCACACCGACCTCTTAATAGGCCCAAATCCCATTTTCACTCTGGTGTTGATCCAGCCTGATTTCCATAACATCCCTCTCCCATGTGCTTTTACAAGAGGAATATTTTGAATGCCAATATCTACATGTGTATACAGCAAGACTTTGCAAATGAAAAACTGAGAACGGTATAATATTGAGGAAGGGCCACACTTTTTTTCTGGAGAAAATTAGCTCCCCCTTTCTTCAGCCTCGTGTATGAATTCCGCGATCTTGCGGCAATTTGGGGGTTATTTAAAACAGTCTCGTTCAATTGTTTGGTGTTGTTTTCTTTCCTCCTTTATTGTAATGTCTGTGCTGCTTTGTTCTCTGAGAACCAATGGAACTACAGAGACGTTTTCATGGAAAAAAAATCAAACGCAGGCTTTAAGAGGAAAAAATGATAAAACATATTTTAACAACCGAGGGAATCTCTTGGGCAACCTGATCTTCTGAAATTTCTAGGTTAAACTGATTTGGATATGTTTGTATAAGTACCCATCCATCTCTCCAGTGAGTTGCATCCCCTGGGGAAGTCTCAAGTCGTGTAGCATGTACCCTCTGAGCCGTTTTTGCCTGAACCTGAATCCCAGAGATGCTAGTTTAGGATTTTGTTACAAACTCCAGCGCAGGTGCACAGGTCAGCAAATGCTGACAAATAGATTAATTTGGCCTCGGTCAGTGTTATGGTTTTTCATGGGAACACAACAAGTAGAGCTGAAATGGCTGTATGTGAACTTGGTGCAAGAGAAGATGAACAAGGCTATTTTGTCTAAAATCATCTTTTATATTTTAGGATTGTTGGAAGCTAAATTTTATACTGACAGCTTGGGTGATACAAGACCATCTGAATCAAAAGAGGGCATTTCTTCCCCAGAGGCCCTGTCTGTGTTCTGTGAATGTTCCAGTTTTGTGCTCTCCTTTCATGAGTTCCTCAGTGATCACAATTTCATCAAGTCTGTTCTCGGAGAGAGATTTAAAAATAAGACTTTTGAAATAATGAACATCAAGGGTTTCTTTTTTTCTGGCATAAACTAAGTGTTGCTTTTCTGTCTGGTTGTGTTGATCAATGTATTTGGTATTCTTCGTTACATACTTGGTGTCTACTGGACCAACTAGTCCTCACAGGACTAGAGTTGAAGTTAAATACTTGAAGGCTTTCCAATGGAATGCAGTAAATATATAAACAATGGCATTTTCATGCAGAGGTGAGTCATGTAAGTAATTTAGATCCAGGTCCAAGCAGGTAATTAATTTTATTTTTTTGTTTATCCTCTGCCCTCACATATTCTAGATTTGTGTTCCTACAGAAGATAATCTTATGATAAACATCAGGCCTAAATATACTTAAATATATATGTCCTTTCTCCTGGAGAGATCAGACTGTCCTTAGTCTCAAAGAGATCTCTATTTCCTTTTTCTATCCCCAGCTATCCATTCAGATAGATGGAAACAGAAGAACTTAAAACGAGTTTGTTATTCTGCAGGAAATACTGAGAATTCCGGAAACCTCTCTCCTTGTAATAAAAACTAACTGTCCTCAGCCATTTGTGTTATAAGCATATGAAAGTGAGCATCAGGTAATTTCAGGGAATGGGAAAATGGATCAGCCAATGTGGAGAATGCAGATTCCCACTTCTGCATATCCAGACTCAGTCTTGTGTGGTGTTGGTCAGATCCAGGATAGGTTTCGTCCCCACCTATTAAAAATATTATCAAAAAGAATAGCAAAAGATAATAACAGTAACAGGAGCAAAGTCATATCTCTGCTTTCCCAGCTACCTCGAAACGTGTTTAATCCAGGAGGATGGCATGTCATTCTGTCCCACAGCACAGAAGCAAAGCAGATCAGCAACAAAAGGAAATGTGAGCTAAAAATACCTGTTTTTCTGTTGTACTTTGTGCCTTGTGATCCTGCCGTGTACCAGAACTCTCCTGGCCTGTGTCGTCTCCTACTCCCCTCCTCATTGTTCTCCTGCAATCTGAGATGGTGCACACAGCATGGGTTGATACTATTCGCTGCATGACATAATTTAGGTTAATCAGCATCAGTTACACCATCTGTAAAGGGAATAGCTTCTTAATATTTCACCACTGGAGGTCCTGGGTCTCTGCATAAACTGGTCTTCAGTGAGGCATACTGGTGGCCTAACAAACATCTAAAAGGAAGCTGGTAACCATGCTTCAGGGTTAGTTCTGTGGGCTTAGAAAAGTTCAGAAGCCCCAAAGAATCGGTTTTCTGATCAATGACCATCCTCTTCTCCTGATCTTCATGTTTTCAATGTGCTCTCACTGCCCTACCCTGCCCCACCAAGCCCAAACTTTTCTTTCCTCTCCCCACCCCCCTTGCAGAATTTATTTGACAGTCCTTGTGTCACTTCATTTCATTAGTAGATTGGGATGGAAAGTTTAAAGACAGCAATAAAAGCAAGCAGATTATTACTTTCAGGCAGAACATGACTTTAAGTGATTTAAGTGAGCAGGGATCCAGGCCCTGGCAGATGCATTTCATGCAGATGCTAAAATCATTATCACCATGTAAAAATACATCTATAAGTTTCCACTTTTGCATTTCCTCACTGCACTGCTCTGTGGGCCATGGTACCATTTTCCACTGATTAGGAAGCCCAGCAGCTGTTTTTTCTCGCCCCACACTCCTTCCCCAGTCCTTTCCATGGCTTTTTCTGCTGACTCTTGTACCGTGCTGGCTGTCTGCAGCTTCTGCTGGACTGCCCTTTCTTCTCGAGCTCTGTCAGCAATTTGTCACACTGCTGAGTTGTCCCCACCGAAGTAAACCCCACTCCTCTCTGAGTTCCTCTCCCTATCTTCATGGCAGCTTCTTAGCAGCATCACTTATTGCTTAACCCATAGAGTAAATAAGAGAGCTGTGCAGTGAGAGCAGTGGTGCCATCGCTTGTTATGGCTCTTGTGGTGTGCAAATGCCACATCAACAAGAGAGTGTTGCTCTGCCAGCTGAAGGACCTGGGTGACTGGTGGAGCTTTGAATAAATGGTTGAAAAATGATGATGTTTTACACAGATATTTATTTGCTTAGGGCTGCTGGTTTTGGGATGGGAGTATTATAAATGTTCCGCTCTTTCTCCCTTCGTTTCCCTTTCATTCCAACCCTTGATTTCTAAAATGGCATAGGAGGCAAGAGAGAAAAAAGTCTTCACAGTCCTCTTCCCTCATCTGACTTTTTATTTTTTTTTTATTTCTCCAAAAAGCAAAGAGAGGAAAATGAAAACAGTATTAAAGGACGGAAAGGGCATTAAGAGAACAAAAAAAAAGGATAAGAAATTCAAGCAGTTTAGTAGTAATGCTGGAACAGTAACATAAAAATTAATTGTCTCTTTAATGTCCTTTAGCTCTGGTCTCATAATTCTGGGTAAGAGACTAAAGGTGCAGCTGCACCCAATAGATGTAATTTTCTATAGGTAAGATCACCATAAATTCAATACTCAATAACATTGCTCCTGTTTTACCTGGAAAGTAATACATGCTCTTAGTCTTGTAAGACACTTAAATCATGAGCATGCTGGTGGTGCCTCTAGGGAACTGAAATGTGTTAGGACTCTTGAATTGCAATGGATGACAGTAGTTTAAAAACCTTTTGTGAAAAAAAAAATAAAATTATAATTTGGTATTGCTTGGAATGAGTTCATTGCCTTGAAAAACTCCTATTTTGCAGCTCTCTAATGCATCCTCCTACCGTAGCCTGGTAAAGTCTGCGGTAAAAAAAAACCCCATACTGAGAGTTTATCTCTCTAACGATAAAAACGATGCCTGGAAAGGAATTTTTCCATGGTGATTCTAAAGATGGTTTTAATTACCTGGGCAAACATCCATTTAAAAGTAGCTGGTTTATCACCTAACAGTATTGTTGAAGCAAATGCTGTCACACATCTGCAAAGTCATCGGTGAAACATCTTGCTAAGAGCAGATTTGTGATTTTCACTCATGCGTGACACGCAGGGATATTCTTATATGAAGACATGAAGAAAAACAAGAGTAATGTATTGTGGCACACTTTTGTGGCAGATGTATGATATACCTCTTTGCCACACCTAAAATAGTACCTTAGGAGTTACTAAAACCAAATCAACTTTTATTTTTTCATTTACCAACCCTGTATTTCATTGAACAGAAGCTTTCTGTTAAACTGAAACAGATGATGTTTTAAACTAATACTAATTGATTCCATTCCTGGAGTTCACAGTGGTAGCAAGTAAAATAGCTCCCTGACCCTGCCGGTAAATTCAGATTTCAGACTGTGCAGCGCATTTTGGCTTCTCTTTTTCTTTTGCAATATCCACTCAACCCTGTGTGTCTCCCAGCATCACTCACCAAAACACCATGCTGCTAAAGCAGCACGGGTTGGACCAGGATGCAGGAGACACAGGTCAGGTTCCCAGCCCCGCTGGGGAGTCCTTCATCAGTGCTGGAGTTTCCCCTCAGTGCAGGAAGGATAAGAATTCATTGCCTCCTATAAAAGTAGGATGAAATTCACCAGTGATTATTAGGGGCTTTGTTACAGTGAGGTCTGTATAAGAGTCACCTCATATATCTCATTAATAACTGAGATTCCTTGCTCTATAAGGAAAAGAATCAGGTGCTATTTCTTTATTTATCTGCTTCTGGTAATATACCCTATGTTCCACAGTCCAAAATATACCACCCCAACCCTCTCAAAAGTACAAGTTTTGGGGATGCTTGCCTTGGTTTATGGAAAAGACCTATAATTCTTTCAGCCAATCATGTCATAAAAATATGAACAATAATTCTGGCAACAAAATCTCCCTGTATTATTAAGGCAGGAAAGTCAAATGTCTCATGCTGAGAGTAAACACTTTGCACTCTGGAGGTGTTCTGCACTCATGATGCAGTCTTTATATCAACGTCCCTCCAAAAGCTCCTGCACTGGTGTGTGTGGTTGGCAGGCTTCCGCTGACCCCTCATCCCAGTCTGGCTGCAGAGTACCAGAGGAGGACCAGCCTCATCCCTCTGCAGTGAGTTTGGGGTCTCTTTTTGGAGAAGCTAGTCATAATCAGGGACGGCAGGAAGAGAACTTCACACTGGATTACTAGAAGCTGTCTGTCTGTCTGTCTGTGCAACATGTCCGCCCTCTATTTCAAGCCAGCCATACGCTGTTGAAGCTGCTGCCATGTCCAGGTCTCCAAGCAGGGCTCTTTAATGGGAATGTTGGTAGCTTACTAGGAGCTCTGATGTCAAAACACGTCTCTGGACAGTCACGTGTTTTTTTAACTGTGTTGATTAAAACGGTTAAATGCTGGAATCAAGCAGCATTGGCTACTTGTGATAAATATAAAGCAGATCTCAGCCAGCTTGCTTTGAAAAGCCTCAGTTTTGTTACTCCTACAAATGAATCTCCAAACTACTCTTCACTCCAAAANAAGGGCTTGTACTATTCATTTGAAGAACCAAGCATCTTTCCCTAGGGAAACAAGTGACTTCTGCTGACCATGGGACTGACTTTCCCAAAGGACTGAATACACTGTTCCATGCCTGAGGGTTCACAGGAATGGGGATGCTGCTGGGCAAGGCTTGAAAGGGAGGACCATGGGGGTCAGGCAAGGAAGAACCAGGGCATGATGTTGTAGCACAGAACTGCTTGGTTTTTGTGCAGCCCCATCACTCAGAGACGTTCCTTAGCCTCATGTCTGCCTGAGCTACCACAACAGAGAAGGGGAAGAATCTCTTGGCTGGGTAATGAGGGATCTTGGGTGATTACAGCCCCTCCAGCCTTGTCCACAGCTGGGTGGTACAAAACCTATTGAAAGTATCCTAATTATATTATAATGTTACAGGCAATTAACTTTCCCTCTTCCACACACAGAGATTTCATTGATGAGCTGTTTCTACTTCTTTGGTGCTCCCTTGGTGTTTGCTTTTGTTCTCTTTCTAGGTTGGGGCCTGGATCAGGCCCATGGGTATTAAATATGTCTGGCTAGAAAGTCCCCAAATGGATCAAAACAATCTTGAAAAGTGGAAATTTTTTGACATGGAGCTGTATTTTGCAGTGTGCATGTGTGCCTGAAGTGTTTCTTCTGAGCAACATTCAAATAGAGGGTTCATTTCACTTTAAGATCATAAAAAAATTGAGTTATTTAATAGGGCCCTTGGTTGGGTAATTACGAAGCAAAGGAAAAGCAGACAATCTGCCCAGGGGGTGTGTGTGTTTTTTCTTCAGTGGTGTTAAATACTATTTGGATTATTCACTGAATAAACATTAAATAATGTAATTTGGAAACCAGGTCCCATTAGGGATTTAAATGTGTAGTCTGTCACTGGTAAAGGATTAAGATATTAGTGTATTAATGTAATATCAAAAGCTGCGAATTCCTTCTGTGTTGCTTAAGTGCTTTCTGATCAAACGCCTCTGAATAGCTGGGTTTTTTTTAAATTGTTTGTTTCAAGCTATAATGAAAGAGAGGATGGATATAGCAAAGTGGTTTATTTTGTCTGCTGAGCTTGAAACTCTACAAAACAGGGCCTATAGGTCTAATCCATCATACTGTGAGATTGGAGGAACTTGGCAGACCCAGACCTTCACCTTTGTTTGCAAAGAGCCCATCACGCTTTGGCATTGTAAAGCTCCCTTTCGCTGCGTCTCCCTCCTCCGCTCCTTCCCCCAGTGCCACGTGAACGATTTTTTATGCTTTTGACATCTCTGCTACATTTCACCATAGTGGTTCCTTGGGACAAGATGCTTCTGCAAGGCACAAACAATGACGAGTAGATATGGCTTTTTCAGAGCTTCAATGGCTTTTAAGTCTGACTCAATCCTGTTTCGAGACCAAGACTGGAAGGGAAGTTGAGAGGCCCTGGATGACGCTTCAGAAGTTTCAGGACCTTTTTCACCTAAAGGCTGTTTTGGAAATGGGTCTTGTATGAGTTTGATATGTGAGGTTATTTCTATCCCCGTGCAGAAGTATACAGCACATTGACTGTGTTTATGCTGGTAGAGGTGGAAAAGAGAGCCTGTTTTTGCAATAATTCCCAACATTTACACCCTGGAGAGTTTGTAGATGTCGATTCCATTGACCAGCATCACTAACATTTCAGCAAGTCCTAGGTGTCTACAACAGTGTCTCCAGAAACAGGCTCTGCTAAAATGTGTTTAAAATTGCTCCTGTTTTTAAAAATGCTTTCTTCTGTTTTGTGTTTCTCTAGTTCACTTGAAATCCCCATTGCTGCCCACTAGCGAAACCCCAACAGCAGATATTTTGTAGGGACAGGAGCATTTCAAGCCCTTTTTAAGCAACCCCTTAATGATCTGAGCACTTTGGATTCCTCCTCAAGTGACAGGCACTTTACTGCTGAAGGAGGGTGAAAGTGTGGGTTTGGCAAGATTGGATTTGCTTTTATCCACTCAGGACCTGGGCCGAAGAGTGTATTACCAGGGCAAATATAAAGGAGCATGTGAGAAGAGAAAATACAAAATTGTATTAGAAAAAGGACCAAGACACTGATGTCATTGGGAACTCTAAACGAGTTGCAATGACGATGTTTTGTGAAACAGAGAGAAGGTGCTGAGATTTATTCAGCTATGCTTTTCAGCAGAAACAGCTAAGCACAAAATGTGTCCATCACAGAAGCATTTCCTTGTGAAATTGCTTTTGTTCTGAACTGAGCACATCCTATTGGCTTCTGAAGAAACAGAAGGCTTAAAATAAAATGTATGTGTTTGTTTAAGCTGTGTCAGTGGTGAATCTAAGTCAATAGTTCATCCAAGACAAAAATGCCTGCTCTAAATCTGTAGACAATCAAGCATTTTATTTTTGATAACCAGTCACTGTTTATTGTAATATACAGTAATGTTTTAAAAAGAACCAGAGTGTTCCTGCTCACTGGGTCAAATCCAAGTACTGCATTTCAGCAAATGAAGCAGGAACTCAAGCTGATGAAATTTGCAAACAAATCCCCATGGAACTCTGTCCATTAAAAATTAGCTCTGAATTAGGTATTACAAACAGTACTGAAAAATAGTCTCTGTAGCTATTGTCTTGAAAGTCCTTGGTGTAATAAAAATTTCACATTTTCTATAAATGAGAGGAAAAAAACCAGAGTTGCTGGAAAACACTTCAGTTCACCTAATTGGAAAATATAATTCAAATATTCATAATGATTCCTCTTAAAAATGGACAAAAAGAACATTCTTGAATATTATTTTGGAAGCAAGCCAAAATATGCACTTGTTGTTACTATGGCAATAAGCAAAAAGCAAAGAAAACCCCACCAAAAACAGCAAAAAAACCCCAGGTTTGAAAGCGACTTGGCATGTATGAATTATTTTTATGATCACAAACCCCTCGCAGCAACCAATTTACTGAGTATAAGTGATCTAATTGAGGGCAATCGTTGTCAGAGGGACCAAAAATATACTAGGCCTCCATTTTCATATTAAAATGCCATGCCTTGGTTTAACATTTCCAAGTGGTTATTTTAGTCCTTTTTTAAAAAACAAAAGCCTGTTGAGGATAGGGTAACTCTGTTGACCAGTATATTATTGAACTTGTTTATCTCTGGGAAATGGGACCACCTGATCTCAATAGAGTTTTTCTTTTTTTGTTTTTTTTCTCCCTCCCCATCNCTTGTTCTGCGGTTCTCACCTTTTGTCCTGAATAGCCTGGAAACAGAGGGACACTTTCCCCGTTGAAGTCTGGTGTAATTTCCCCTTGAATGGGCTCTCATGATAAGAACAGGGGTCACTGGATGGGATGGTATGCAATAAAGCTTGTGATTGCATGGTTCTTCATCATCACAAAACAGCCCAACACTCTGCTTTATGATAGCACAATTGGTGCACACAATGGCTTGGGTAGAAAGCTAGAGAAACAGAGAGACGGGTATAGATACTAAGATGGAGATATCAGTCAAGCGATTGTCCCTCTTGGTGTGTTTCAAGTGCTGAAATGTACAAGTGGCTGAGAACAGGGTCCCCAAACATTACACTGAAAAGCAGTGAATGAATAAAAAGGGATGGCAGGAGTGGATGAATCTTGCCTATAGAATGCACCTTTGTGGTCAAATGTATAAGATAATATATAGCAGCTGTGTTATAAGCCAGCAAAGGGAATTGAACTTACAAAGCACAGGCTTTCAATAGCTTCCCTTGTGGGAACACCAAAAGTTTAAGAGGTGGAGGAGGGCTTATTGCTGACTAACGCCCACGCTTAATAATAGTTGTCTTGCCTGCTGTGGAACCTATCCATTGGGCCAGTTCCTAAAGTCCTTATTTACTGCCCCTAAGTGGGAGCTTTGATTGAGTAAAGGCTGAGTAAAACCTGGATAAAGACTCGGGAATTGGCAGTATGTGAAGTCGGTTTCAGCAAGCCAGCATTTAGAGGCTCCAGTCCTGGAAGGGCTCGCTTTTCCCATGGATTTAAACAGGAGCTGCAAGAGCTTAATGTTAAACATGGTTTTAACAAATACTGAAACGTTTTATAGTTGATACAAAAAATAACAGAAGTGGTTGACCCTATGTCTTCTTTCAAAAATTTTATTAAAAAGAAACCAAAGCACCAAAAAGCAGACCTTTAGTTTCTCTGGAAAAAAGTCTCTCCTTCATTTTTTCTTCCTCCAGCTCCATGAATAAGTGATACTTTTCTATGAGCTCAGTCAGTACTGTGTGCATCTTTGCCCCGCTAATAATTAGAACTTGCCATCTAGTGATGCAGAATGAATTTCTTACATCATTTTTTTTTGTTTTGCAAATCTCTATTCTAACCTAACCGAAAATCATCTGTAGGTGGCAAGGGTGGGAATGAGGTCAAGGGAAGGGTCTGTTAGAAGAGGAGTTACAATAACTCCTAAAAGGAGTTAAAATACTCTGCCTTTGAGTCAAATAGTGAGATATTCATAAAGGACCAGCTGCTTTTCAAGGTAAACAATAGAGGGGAAAAAATAACAATGGAGCATACTGCTTTCACATCAAGGTCATTGACAAAAAGAGCTTTTAAAGTAAGTATGGTATATTATCTTTTGTTCTGAGCAAATTTGATTGCACTAGGTTTCTACAAAGATCAGCTGAAAACTCTTGCATTTCAGAAGCGAGCTGAAAGGGTTTGTCCTGGACTCATCTCAAGACCAAAGACAAGGTCTTGCAGACAAGCAGAGAATAATAAAATTGCTACATCCTACTAAGGGCTGTACATAAAAAGGGATTGCAGGTGTTTAAATGTGTTGCCTTTATGCAAAATTTGGTCATATACTAGTAATGTCGTTCTGTGTTCAATAATCTACCAACCTGTCAATATCTATTTGAATCTCTCAGTTTATCCTACAGCACAGTAGTATCTGTAGCTCTTCTGCATATCTACAAATGGATACAGCTGTAACCATAGAATCATAGAATAATCATACATTTCTAGTCCCCTGTCCTCTTTTCTGGCCTCTATGAGAAAACTGACTTGTTTATGAATTATGGGCTACTGTTTTGCTATTACCATTTTTGATTGAATGAAAGTTTCATGGATGCACAGAAATTTTTGCAGGTTGGCCAGTTTGAAGAGGTTGATTTGTTATTTTGTTCATTGGGTGCTGAGGTCCTTTGGTAGTTGTTCACCCCTGTGGAGAGGAATTTCCTAGTCTATGGGTATCTTTGTTCTGGTCAACACCTTTTGCCTAGCTGAACTTTGAGTAGGCAGGATGTTATAGTAAGAAAACTGTTGCCTTGAGTAAAAAAGAGTATTTCCCTTATGAAATTGTCATCAGCCAGCCTGAAGAGACTTCTTTTGGGGCAATGTCTATTTGCAACAAACGAGCTATAAGTTCCAAAATCTGCATATGTTTCTGAAGTAGAGGACAAGAAGCTAATTCTGTTCTTTATGATGTCTGTAGCAGGTTCTGTCTCTGATACAACTGCTACTTTGCAGCTGGAGCATAGGTTTTGGAGAGTACCTCACAGATATTAACAGTTTCTATGTTGTGTTGAGCTGGGAAGAAACTCTCTGTGTCCCTCCTCATGTCCTCGTGGGACCCTGGTAGAGTGGGCTAGATCTTAGTGGTCCTTTTGATCTTAATGCTTTCCTTGTGGGGCAAAACATCCATTCCCTAGGCAACATTTTCCTATGGAGGAGGGTTCCCTGTGCCCAGCAAAGAAGGACCTTCCAGGAGAGGTGGACATGAAGTCAGGAGAGCGCATAGTTTGTAAAACCCAGACTTTGGATTTCTGTGCAATGCCTAGGAGTACATGGTGGTGGATTTTTTTAAGAGATGGTCATGTGGTCAATGCTTTTGCCAGTTTATTAATGTTTTTTACTTTATAATCTAAAGGGATATATAAATTGCAACAATTACACAGTGTGTGTTTGGATGAACGTAATTGTAGGTTAGTGTAAATGTATGTATGATGGATATATGCTCTAGTCTGTTTCTCCAAGACTGAATATCCTAGTCTGAAATTTGACAGGGCAATTGTTATACAACAGAAAGGCAGATAACTTTTCTGGTTTCTGCTGTTCTCTTCTAGCAACGATTAGATGACTAAAATAAATGAAATAATGACCTAGACATAGATAATTTCCAGGATTCTCACTTTTTTGGAAGACTTCAAGCATAGGGAAATAATCTGTGATGTAAAGATTTATGCAACTTCCTCTTGGAAGTCATTGTGGCTACCAATTTAAATGTGGGGTTTGAGATATTTTTTTTTAATAAAAAACAAGTTAAATAAATAAAAACAATACTTGGTTTCCTGTAGTTGAGAATGGAGTTCTTAGATTGACCATGGTTTTTTACTTGCCTGGTTTTGCAGCTGGAGAGAAAGAATTAGATCTTCTGGCAAAGGGAAGAATCCCTTTTAATCTCAGTGAGAGGTGTTACAGAAAACACCTCTTTAGATGAGGGAAAAATTCTATGATACAATATAATCATTTTCCTAGTACATATTTCATTGGGAAGCAGTATTTTGCAGCTATTTTTCTGCAATTACAGTTATTTTTAATAGATTTCTGAAAACACACTCAAGTACAGGAATGATAACGCCCCACAACCCATGTAGTGTCTTTGGGTTTAAAAAATACTAGAGGTCTGGAGAACTCGTGTTCTTACCCCTTCCCATACATTTATATTCCATGGGTCTGGTCCATAACTGACAGGGCAAAGCTGACTCCCACCACACAGGTTGTGTTCACAGCATCTTGTCAAGTCAGAGCACATTACACTGATCCCTGTACCTCAGAGGAGTGTTGTCAAAGCCAATTTCTGCCAGTGCAACATTCTGAATATGAACAGTTCTGAAAATTTTTCTTTCTAAGACAGTCTGTGGTCAACCCAAGCCAGAAAAACTTCAGATTCTCTCAAAACACAGAAGGACTTTGGACCAGAGTCTGTGGATGAATCAGTGGAGAAATTGCTACTGGACATGAATTACCGCTCACTATATTTTTAGAGACAAGTTTGAGCTGTGAAAGTTGGCTTCAGACTTCAAATTTTTCAAAAAAGGAGATCATTTATAGCCATCCCAAATCCGTGTCTGATTATTCTCAGGTTTTGTACTAATTTTTATTGTGGCATAAATTTATTAAGACAGAAGGACTTAGATCTTGTAGAAGATCATCCTTCAAACAACATCAATGAGATGATGATATAAAATCAATGGCCATGCTGCAAAATAATAGAATAAATACAGATGTATATATACACATACAAACAGCATGTTCTGTTTCATGTGTCATATATATTCTGTATTCAGAATAGGTATCTAAAGTTGAATCTTAAATAATACAACCCCCCACAAAAGTAAGTTCCTCAAAACTATTTGGTTTCAATAGAGCCATTTGTCCAAAACGGTTCAGACAAGCAACAAAAAAGTACTTTGACCTACATGGATCGAATGCAAGAGGAACCATTGCTGGAGAAAGCAATTTCAATGGAAGATTTTGGGGGACGATATAAAATAGGAGCAGAGGAAGAAAATATGGAACAAACCAAATGAAAATGTCCGCTTGGGAGAACAGAGTGCTGCCAGCCAGACCACACTGCTGGCCAGACATCATCTTAAATAGATTATTCAAACAAATATTAATTTGAGTTGCTAGGATGGAATATCTGGTTTAACTGTTAGAAAGCACTGTACTAATGTGCAAGCCAGTGATTAATAGCAAATGTACTCCCAGAGAACAAAATGTAAAATGAAGGAATGTCATATGAAATGCTTGCAAGGAGCAGGATATGCTTGCTCCAAAGAGTTTCAAAGCCAGTGCAGGACTCACAGACTGTTTGGTCATACTGGGTTCACCTCAGTGCTGGCAACATCACCAAAATAGCCATTTTCACTGGCTTAGTGATGAGGAAATCCAGTCTTCTGCCTTCTCACCTTGTCAAGATCTCAAAATGTGAGGCTGGAGAAGGGAAAAGGGAAGCAAGAGAAAAAAGCATGGGGGTGGTAAGAAAGACATGATAGCAGATGAGTGTGAAGGGTAAAAATATTGCCCTTTTAGGTAAATATTGATTTTTTTTTACTGAACTTCCAGGCACTGGCTTTTGAACACTGATTTATGGTCAGAAGATGCAAAATAAGCTTAAATCAAGAGACAAGGCTTCATTCAGCCCTCACTCTCTAGGTATCAAAATTTGCACTGAAACACCTAGAGATGTCTCTTTTAGTCCTCATGAGTGATGTAGCCTACTTGAAGAACCTAAGCTCTCTGGGGAGGTGATTGAAATTGCTATGTCATATCTGTTTATGACTTATTACTTCAAATCACCATGTATCCTTTCCTACTGAGGTTAATTTGGGACAGCTTCTAACATAATATCCAAATAAGGTTCCACGTAGCACCTTTGGACCTGTAGGAAACCATCTCAACCACTCTACCACCCTCTTTCTTTGTTGAGGAGGAGAAAAAGCACCACTGGGCTGTTCTGTCCTAGTCTTGAGACCTCAGACAGGGTGACAGGAGCTATCAGAAACCTATCAAATCCTTCCCCAGCCTCATGATATGGAATTCTTCTCCCTCCTGCTCCAGCCATGGAATCTCTTGTCTGTTTCGTGAAAGACAGATGATCTTTGTCACTAAGGTGGAGCCATCAAGCAGGCTGGCCAGTACTGGGTCAAGAAAAATGAAGTACCACCCAAATTCCAAACAGAGGCCCCCTTTCAAAACAAAATCCTTCAGCAGGGGCATTCAGTATGAAAAGAGCATTTTAGGTAATGGTCCTCAGGGGGAAATGTGTCTGGTTTAAAGTCAAGCACCCCCCCAGGGGTAACCTGATGCTTCCAATTTTTCTCCCTCCCAATAAAAGATCTGAGTAGCTTCACATGTGAGCTTAAAAGAGTGGAGTTGATGGAATAAGCTCAAGAGACACCATGTTGTTTTTCCATGTGATGTTTTATCTGAAGAGTCCAAAAAAGATATCCAAATATTTTTTTTTAATTTTTTTTTTTAAGCTGGCAAGAAATTTCGATTGTATTTCAGTTCCTTTAATTATTTTGTCTAGCAGTGAGATCAAAGGCCTAGGTCTCAAAAGGAATCAATCCTGGGCCAAGCAATCCAAAGTGGGTGCTCCAAGTTCATAAAAAAATACCATATTTAGTCATCTAACTTAGTCTGCTATTCAGAAATGCTTGGGCCTGCTGCTCCCTAGCCAGACATTGTAAGCTGTCCCAAGATTATCAGATGACATGCACTGACTGAATACCAAGTACTTATGAGTCTTGTTACTGTGGGTTTATTTGGGGTAGTCCTAGATAATCCTGGGGGGTTGCTGTTTTTGGTTTCTCAACTAAGTCTCCTTCTGGTCAGGTCTCTGTAGGGGTGGATGTGAGGAAAGGATTGGAGGGAAGTAGGGGAAGCAACAATTTCCTCTGCCTCCTCTGATACAGCTCCACTTGCTGAGGTGGTGATGAAGTTTTCAGATAATGCTTTTATCTGGCTCACTTTTCCATACCTCCTTTGTCCCTGCATTTGTTATTCTTTGTCAGACTGAACAAAGGGAGCCTCTGGAAGGACCTCGCAGAAGGATAATACTGTTAGCAACAGTTTAGGAAACAGGTTCAGGTTCACAGAACTGAGGTCAACTTCCCAATCTACAGAGTGGTCCTTACATGTCATAGGAGGGCTTTGTTGTGGGGCTGACCATGGTTTTGTGTACAGAACTTCAGGCTGCCACACTTGAAAAGGTGGGTCTGTACAATTCCCTAAGATTATTCAGGAAATGGGTAGCAGAGTTGAGATACAAGAATCTAGGTCACCAGACTCCCATTCCTGTAAAACAGGCTATAAATCTGATACCAAAATCACCAAAATCTATCTTATCAGCTTATCTCTTGAGTTACACAGGTTAGAAGGAGGACTGCCCCAGAAACTAAGCAAATGAGCTGAAGTCTTCTTGTTTGGGATCCAGTATTTCTGTCTCTTCTCCGTCCCAAATGTCTTCCAACTGGGCTGGGTATTTCCCAGCTCCCTATTCTTTCTGTGGCCATCATTGGCCTCAGTAGTTTCCATTTCATATCTGTCCCTCCAGGGTGCCGTGGCTTCTGCAGCCCATACTGTTCCTTCAGCACATATTTCATGTCAAGCTCCTTCTGGAAACCCCATGGGTTTTGCAATACTTAGGCATCAGGCATCAGCCCATAGTGTAATGAATCCCCTTCAGCACTTCCTTCCCTAAGCAATTGTCTCCAAATCCATCATATTTTGACCATATTTTAAGACAATTTAAGGTGGAGACAGGAGGGCTCTAGTTTGTGTGCTGTGTAATGCCCAATAGGGGCTGAAAGGAGTCTTTCTGCACATCTTCTGAGGGCTTGTGGGGACTAGATGAAACCGAAATGATGAGCCTGACTGTAAAAAAAGCTCTCCCCTGGGCATGCTTGTTTGGCTGTGGGGAGTGGAACCATCTTCATTTGCCAACTGCAGTGCTGAGGTTGCTCACACACTCTGACTGTGCAGAGCAAGAAGGGAAACACAGCTCCATAAACTTCATACTTTCTTGAACTTCCTTCTTGTGTGCCTCAAAAAACATCAGCATATAAGCATGATCACCAGGGTCTGGGATACGCTGATCTCTAACATCTATAGTGGCATGAGGAGCTGCCAGCAACTCCACAGCCATCGGAGGAATTGTGGGTGTAGGTTAGGACTGCTTTGGGCTCCCCTTTGAAGATGGCCATGGTGGAAGGTGCAATTACTGCCCTCACAGCTTAGAGCAGCAAACTCTTCCCCAGAGGCATCCTGCAGAAGATCTGTCCTGCTGCAGCTCCCAGCCTGATGTATTAATAAAATCAACATTGTTGATGTTACAGTGCTGGGCAGCAAACTCTGGAGGTGTAAAAGCAAACAGGTCTCCTGTCCATGAACCTCTGCTAGAAGGAGCACAAGTTCTAGAGAAGGCTACCAGAGTTTGGGTACCTGGGCAAGTACTGAAGCCTTTAGCTTGCTGTAGAGGCAGGGCAAGAAGCCTTGGCTTAGGTTCCATGGAAGACAGTTTTAGGAGGGGTAAAACTTCCCAGTTTTGGTAAGAACATACATGTAATCAGTGACCATGGTCCAGCCAGGTGGTGTTAGCTCATTTAGACATGATAATTAAACACTATCCTAGTATGAATTAGCAACTTGACAATGTAACGACTCCCTTAGAGCGCTTCCTTCTCAGACACCCTTCCTGCTGCACTCTATGCTATCTGCAAAGAATGACCTTGTAGTTTTAACTCTAGACTGGGACACTGGGGATCTACTGTATCTGGGTGAATTTTGGGAAACTCTTCCACCATGAAATGCTCTGCTAGTTCAGCGCTGAAGTTTCTTGTCTCCTGATTTGTAAGACTGAATCAGTATTTTCCTCTCTCTCTTCTTACTCCAATTATTTCTGCATCTATTTAGTCTGCAAGTTGTTCAAGTCAAGTCTGCACTTTTTCAGGACGACTGGGTGTTTTGAGCTTGCCTGGGTCACCTGGGGTCTCCGTATTACTCTTGATGATGATGGACTGGGTTTTCATGTATCTTGTGACACTGGGAATCCGTGATAATCCAGCTCCTGTGCTAAGCATCTATTTCTGTTCTCTGTTCCCCTGGGTGCAACAGTAAATTAGAAGCTCTTTGAGGCAAGGACAGTCTTTCAAATAAACATCAGTAAAATACCCAGCACATGGATCTCTGATAGACATTCTTAGGCTTTAGTGGACACAAGTATTTTATTAATACTGGCAATAACAAGAGTATAATAAGAATAGGAATAATAATATCAACAGCCACAGCCTAACACAAAACCACCTTCTGTTATTTTGGAGCCAAATGATTTAAAAAAAAATTGCCTTTTAAAGTTTATTTTAAATATATTTCACTTTTGTTACACTGCAATTTATTTGGATTTCAAGATTCTTGGTTTTTTATTTCAAAATTTTATAGATTGATAGTTTGGAAAAAATATGGAGAAATGTGAATGCTTTATTTTCAAAATCTAAAATTTCACTAAAACCTGGAAAGAGGATGTCCAGCTTTGCTCTCTGCTTGAACTTTCTTAAATGTAGGATTTGAACACTATGTGCTTAGTGTGAGAGTTAACATTATAAATGCTAAAAAATTTCTCTTGATTACAGAATGCACATTCTCAGTCCATTTCTTTCTATGATAACAGCACCCCAGGGTTTCTCTTTGCAAAGCTAAGACCCCTACACGCACACAAATTTCAATTACTAGCATGAGGAGAGCACGGTCATGTGACTTTTTCAGGACGACTGTGATTGAGTACGTGTGCTGTAACACATTAAGTGATGCAAGAGTTAGCGTCTGTCCAGTTGCTTGTCTTCAGATGCTAGAGTTGTGCTCTGTATCTCAATTTGTACCAGCGTCATGGCTTCTGTTACTGCTGTGCCATTTCATCCTGAGCTGTAACTCATACCTAAACTTCCCAGATTGCCCTAGGCCAAACTTCTGCTTCTTGGGTGTTTCAACCAAAGCTTTTGCCACAGGGACCCAGTATATGACTGAAGCTTCTCGTCACGTAAATAGGCATTTTTGTTGCTAACAAAAAAAGGAAGGAACTATCCCAAAGAGGCTGGGAATATTTGTGACAACCTACAACATTCAGTGGCCAGTGGTGCAGAAGTGTTACTGCTCTGGTTGAATACTGACAATTTCTGAACTACTCATCTAAGCACCTCTGAAGAGATTATAACCTAGTAAAGAGATGTTGTTTTGGTGCCTATTGCTACAATGACAACTGAACCTTCAACGTCTTCCAGGAAATGTTCTTTGTCCCTGTTGGTTTGTTATGAACAGATGAAGCTAAGGTTTCATGCTAACAAGCACGAGTGTTGTACTTCCACATTTGGGGATGTCTTCTACTCCATTCTGTTGCACTCTTGAGGGATCTTTAATCATCTGTTCTCTCTCCCTTCCTCTTCTTTTTCTGTCAAATTATTATTATTTAAGTAAATCAGGTACTGCAAGTCAATAAACTCCTCTCAAGGACCTAAGCTGCAATTTTCTCATGTGGAGGGCACTGGCTTTCCATGTTACTTGCTCAAAGTGAGTGCTTCTAATTCAAGTCTGTGACGCTGCGTGTTCATTTTCATTCAGCACCCATTTACCGAAACTTGTTGAAATTAATTGTGCGGCACGGATTTCATGTCACTGAAATATGAAGGAGAAATATTCATCAGTTTATTAAAACTCCAGCAAATGTCAGAGTATTACCAACCCTAATTAATATGTGTTTAAATTCTCTGCCCTGGGCCCTCCAGTCTTTTATTTTGTTTAAACTGAAGCTTGACATTTTCAGTCAGCGCATTATTGTCTAACAGCAGGAGAGTGAAAGCTATACCCCTTTCCTTAAACACACCAGGCTGTGGAATGTGCTCTGTCTCGCTCCCATTCCCCTTCCATTTGTTAGGTACTGGACACGAGACCCTGGCTCTGTTTGAGAGATCGCTTTCCTTTGGACTAAAAGGAGTCAAGCCTCAAACTTTCCTTGTAGCTGGAACACAAAAGCTTTATTTCAGGGATTCACAGACAGCAATGGGTAAAAGGCTTTAGCAATGTCAGGAAATCAGGAAGGATATATTTTTTTTCTCTGTACCAAAACACCAGTATCATCTATTTATTAGTTCTGGGTTTTTTAAACTTACCCAATAATTCGTAGCCATAAATCTGAAAAAAATTCCCAGAAAATAGCAACTGATGGTTCTGTCAATAAAAATGGACACAAGCCAGCAGAAGTATTTTCATGCCACCCACAAAGTATTTTTAGCAGGAGAAATATGACCTCCTCCAACATTGTCCTAACCACTCTGTTGTGCAGTCCTCACCTGGCGTCTCTATTATCACTTCCTTTCTTCTTAGAATCATAGAATCATTCAGGTTGGAAAAGATTCTTGGGATCATTGAGTCCAACCATCAGCCCTACTCTACAAATTTCTCACCTACAACAGATCCCCCAACACCACATCTAATTGACTCTTAAATACATTCAGGGACGGGGACTCCACCACCTCCCTGGACAGCCAATTTCAGTGCCTGACCACTCTTTCTGGGAAGAATTCTTTCCTACTATCCAGCCCAAACCTAATCTGTTGTAGCTTGAAGCCATTCCCTCTCGTTCTATCACTAATTACCTGTGAGAAGAGACCAGCACCAACCTGTCTACAATGTCCTTTAAAGCAGTTGTAGTAAGCAATGAGGTCTCCCCTCAGCCTCCTCTTCCTCAAACTAAACAGTCCCAGTTCCTTCAACTCCTTCCCAAATCCTTCACCTCAGTTCTTCCAAGTAGCCTCAAAGCCTTGGAGAAGTGGCCTCAGTTCTGGCATCGGACACTAGTTTCTCATGAGGACACATGTTTTTGTCCTAAGCCTATTCTCAAATGGTTTAACTTAATCCTGCTTTGGAGATGGGTTAACGTAAACCAGAACAGAGAACATCCTGCCTGGGGCACAATGTGGAGTTGTTACTGAGCCTGCAATCATACCCTGGCTTTGTGACATTAACTTCTGGTGATTTCTCTGTGGAGATATGTGTGTTGTCGTTTGCCAAGGTAAATGTCAGACATATATTGAATATAGGAAATGTATTGAAAATAGGACACAGGCAAGCGTGTGCATTATATCTGTTACTTAATATTCTCCTCATTTGGCCAGTCTTCATTTTCATCAGCTGTTTTATTTACTCTCACTAGTTGGTCCACCTTCATTTTCCTTTGGGGAACCATGAATTAACCCTGCCAACTTCACAGCAACATCCTATAGCTCACCTTCCCCAACCCCGCTCTTCAGTGGTGTGTCCAGACTTGCTCCAGGTTTCTTTGTCCAGCCACCTATCTCCCCATACATCACACCTTTATGGCTCCCACCAGCACAGCACTGAACTGCCTCATGCCCTCAGTGCTTTGCAGCGACATGAAAGGTCTTGCTTCCAATAAAGCAAAAAATGTTATGGTGGAGACTGATTTTCTGGGCTGTGGGTGAACCACATAACCACAAAACCACCCTTCCTGACACTCTGTTGTGTCTCTGCTTATCATCATACAGATGAGCGTGGATCACATCCGCTGTGGCCCCACATGGCTCTTTCTAGCGTGCTTCACCCCACATCAAGGACTCTGCGGTGTCAGGGAGCAGCAACAAATAGAAAGGAAATCTGGACCATGTAGCATCAGTCTGTTCAGAGAGCCCTGGAGGTTCAGGAGTTCTACATCCTGCAGCTTTGTGTCTTGTGGTTGGATTTATCTTGAGAATCTTGGTATTTTGGGGTATCCAGGATGAAAATCTTATTCTGTCCATCTGGTCATTTTGTACATCTGGGCAACCTAATAAATGTGGCAGAGTGCAACACTTAGCAATGTGCAGATAGCAGACAACTAAAAGGCCCACTGCTCTTTTAAAGAGCGGGAGATGGTTCCTTTATTACAGCCAGAGAGTTTTTCAGATTTCTCTTTTCAGAGAAAAGGAGTATTTTTCTTATGCTAATAGTCTCATCTACATAGTTTACTTGTACTCTGTGGTTCCTGGAAGCCTAGCAATGTAAGGTACTGAATAAAAAAAACCCCAGAATCTGAAAACCCTGAGTTTTGGGGTCCTTGAAATCCAGATATGCATTTATCATCTTGTGCTCCTTATTAGGGACAAACCACAACTGTTGAAAAATTACCTTCACTGCTGAAGTTATCCCCTCCATCAGTTCTGTCTTTGTGCTTTGTTTCCTTGGATGGCTAGCTCTTTGAGGATGACAAGAAATCAGCTCCTCTGTTTGTGCTCCAGTAGTGCTCAGCAGTACAAGGCTTCCAATCTGAAAGCAACCTCTATGCCGGTCCAGAAAGAGAAATACAGTTTAAATGTTGCTCTTCTCTACAGGGTTTGATTCAGCCAGCTCTGAAAAAACCAAGCTTGTTCCCTTCTCCCTGCTAATGTTGTTCTGGGTTGTTCCCCTTCNAAACCCATGACACAAAGAAAGTGCTTCTTCTTGCACAGCTTTACTTAGGAGCAAACATGGAAAATACAAGTGTCGAGCTATCAACCCCACCTTCTCTGGCAGCCTGTACAGGCTAGTAAATGCTTTCAGGAGACACAGTGTCCTTGTTTAGATCTAGTGTTACTCTGACTACTTAAATCATGACTTGTAAGCAAACATCACTGATAATTTCACTGCAAAAACCATCTTGGGAAACCCACTTTACATTTGGTTAACATGGCAGAGAGAAACTAGCCCCGAAGCTTAGCCGAGAGATGAGTCATTTCCACCACTGCCCAGGACAGAAGAAGAGTTTGCTTAGCACAGCCTCATTTGATGTTTTTTTTTTGTTTTGTGAGTCATCAGGGATTTCTTTTCAGAAGGTCACCAACAGAGAGTGACTTTGCTGACAAGTAGGCTATGTGCAAGGCTGAGACGGCCCTTACCTTGAGCATCCGGCTTTCTCCTCTGCCTCTTGAGAGCGGGGGAGCCTGAGCTAGAAAGCCCTGTGCAATAGTCTTGTCACACATCTGGTGGTAGATGTGGGATTTATGGAGGGATGGCAACTTGCTTATTTAAGTTAACCATGGTTTTAAGACATGTAATCCCCCTGCGCTGTGATTGGTCTCCCTCCAGTTCCATCTGGTTCTACAGCATGCAGACCTGAATGGCACATGGGAATAGCCTGCAAACCAGATGCTTAACATTTATTTTTAGTGATGAATAAACTTTGTAAGCATCTCATTATATAGTTGCCTGGCCTAATTAGTAACATGCAGACAAACATTAATCTGCAAAAATGCCTAGTGGTGCTGGGAGTACTCAGTGGAACTCTGAGGAGACATCTTCTTTGTGGAGAGAGAGAGGACATTAGTGGAAACAAATGAATGGCTAGGGCTTTGGTGGGGTCCAGTTAGGTGTTCCAGGAGTTTTCAGTGAACTTGGTCCTCCTGAGTGATTTCATTGCAGCCCTTTGCTGATCTGTATCTCATTTCAAGTGAATTCACTTGCAAAATCAAATTTTATTTTGGCTTTATGACTTGGGTCATCATCCTAAAAACAGTGGGCCAAAAAACAATTTATATTAATCTACAGTGACATTCGTGCCTCCCTCTGCTGCCTTCATCCTGCTGCTTTTGAGGCATGAACAGGGTGTGAAGACATAGACTAAATTGCCAGGTCTTCTGGCTTTTGGTCCTGTCCCAAGCTCCCTAAACCGAACTGTCCCTCACACCCAGGTCTCATTGCACCATATCTTTGCCTGTGAATGAAACCTGGACCCTGTGAGGAGGTCCATTCTGACAAAGCCCTGGTGTCACCATGAAACCACTCTTCTTGAATATCCATCAGACCAAAAGTTTCCCATGCTATGGGGTAGAAGACTAATACACTTTTGCTGGAGGAAAGCCTACGTTACAGTAGATCCACAGTTCCGCAATGTACACAGCCAGAGTTCTTCTGAGAGGTAGAGCAATAACTCTAATGCAAGACAGAAGACATAACAAGCAAGTGGAAATTTTTACATAAAAGAAAATATCTGAGGCTACAACAGATATTAATGAACTGAGAAAACAGACAGATGTACGTTAGGGATTTGAGTGATACCTGGGAGCACATTTTATTTTATTTTGTTCATATTTTTACATCTGGCACTTTCACCATATTAATGATTTAAGGAATAATTATTGTAAGGTTGAGTTTCCTTTTAAAAACTTTCAGTGTTCCATCCTGGAATTCATTCCAGATGCTGGTAACTAAAACTGAAGAAACATGCTTCAAAATGATAGTCTTCTCCAAGTCAGGATGACAGCAAAATATGTAAACGACCAATGGCTCTCCTAGCTGCTTGGTTCTTTATGAGCTATCTGATTCCCCTCCAGTTTGTTTAAAATTTTTACCATGCAGATGTTCCTTCGGGTGACCAATTTTTATAGTTTTGAAAAGATTATATCAGTTTTCCATGGTATTGTGTTACTGTATTTCTTGGATTTTTTTATAGCACTTGAAAGGCTAATTTCTTAATCAGACATTACTAGTGGAATGTAGAAAGAGAGGTTAAAAAGCCAAACTGGCACTGAGAATTAAACACAGGTTCGTAATAATATGAAAGGAAAACAAAAAGCATCAACTCGAGGATGTTGTTATTGAATGAAAGTTGAGAAAACTGCTAGGAACATGCATTTTTTATTATTATCAAAGGTGTTAAAATATATACATAGCATATGTTTGGCACTGAATTGTTGTTACACAGTTCTGTAGTATTCAGCTGTCTTGGATAAAAACTATCACTTTGATACTGGAAAATTATTATGAAAATGTTAGTTTTGGGCCTACTAGTAAAAAGCAAAGATTGTCTTGCATGCCAGTAAGGTTTCAGTGGCGGGTTTGCACCGTTTCCAGAAACCATCTTTGGCAACCACTGAGTTTCACCTCCGTCAACAAGTCTGCATAACATTTTGTCCTTCTTTATCCTTGTCAGGAGAGCTGATGGGGAGACAAGAGATTCGAGTTGGCTTCACACCCTGAAATTCAGAGACAGATTTCAAACACCACTTCAGGATTATAAGTAGCAGCTGAAACCGGATTTAAGAAATGCTGGTACAAACATTAAGAGGTACTCAGAATAGAAAGAATAAAAGCAGTCCCACTATGGGATTACATTTCTGTTTTGGTTTTGATTCTGTTTTGTTTCAAGGTAAGAATGAATGCTGTAGTATTGACACACAGCTCATGTAGATGCACGGCTTGCGTTCAGTCCACCGCTACCGTGATTGCAACAGTCAGACCAGAGGCAGGTTGTTATTTTTCTTCACCTGTTCCCAAACTCCAGGTTTCCTCAGCTCTAGGTTTTGAGCTGGGCTCACCCCTCCAACGGGTACGCTGTTTCAAAATTCTTTTGAATGATATCTTATTTCTGGAAGCTTGAGGTTCAAAATGCGCCGCCTATTTCCTGCAGAGTAGTTTCCATTGAGTCGTATCATGTTCATGGGAACAAAAAAACAAACCATAACTGTGTTAGTTTATAATATTGTGTGAATGTTACGTAACTTGGCTTCTGAGAGCTTTCTTTGCCTTTTTCTGGAGCACTGGAAATTGGCCACAGCTAGAGGCAGGACACAGAGCGGGATGTGTTGGCGCTCCAGCTGGTGTTAGCAATTTCTCTGGAGCCTAATCAGGGAGTCCTGCTCACAGGATGGGTGTTAAATCATCAAGCTTAGGGTCAGGCATAAGTTTTTCATCAGATGACAGGAGCTGGGACCTGTCACCTCTTGTCTTTAGCTGCAGTGCAGAGCACAACCCACCGCTGAGGATCACCTGGGAATTAGCACCTAACAAATCCCCTTGCTGTTTGCAGGACCCCTAGGCATCTCAGTGCCTGTAATCTTTCCTGCTCTCCTCCTGTTTTATGTTGTAATTTGTGGCTTTTGGTCTTTTCTGCAGCTTGTTTTAAGCTTGTTACAAGTTTTGGGGAAATGTTTCGCAGCTTCCTCTGTGTGTGTATGAGAAGGGAAACAGGAGCAGAAGGGCTGTATATCCTATGTCTCTACCATTTTTGCAATTGCAGGGGACTTGATCTCAGTTAGTTCCTCTGTTCCTAGGTAGAGATGTACTTTGCACCAGGAAATGAATTGGTGTGATGCAGAGACATTCATCTTTGCAGTGCTGGGGGCTTAGTGCCTGGTACATGTGAAAACACGTGTGAAAAACCAAGTGCACACTCTGCTCATTGGATTAGGGATGAGAACAAGTCCTCAGGCATGTGATGGTTTTTCTAAACCAGTGGGAAACATCTTTGCCAACTTGTTTCTCTCCCCTAGTTTTCAAAACACTTCTTAATGATGAATAGTTGTGTTGCCCAAAGATATCTGCCTGCAATCCCGTGCACAGGATTTTGAAGCAGAGGTGGTGTTTGGGCTGAGGAGACGTGAGACTTCCTGGGGGAGTGTCTGCCCAGAGTGGGGCTAGCACTAGCCAAGGTTACTAAGTGCCTCATTTCCACTGCTATGAAATCCATGTGCTCAAAATTCTGTAAGCCAAACCACAGGTTGCAAAGTAGATTTTCCTCTAAAAATCACCAGCAACCCAAGCTGGAATTTTCTTTTTGATGCATTTTGTTTTTCAAACTCTTGGGGAGGTGGCTGTCTTAACCTCAGCTTGGTAGGCTTTGGAGTCAGAGCAGCTGTCGGACCTTAGATGCATGTCCCAAAGGCTGAAGAACTCTACAGGAGAGACCTGCTTACTGAGCGGGAGCGATGCTGAGAAGGCCATTAAGAGCTGAACTCTATCCAATACAATTAGGAATAAATCAAGCACTTCTGAGCCTTCCAACAAGCTTGATTAAAATGTAATGTATCTCTTTCCTTTCCTTTTCCATTCCTTTTACTCCCCCTCAGCCTGAACTAAGTGAAACCACCCATTGGTTCACATGAGGAGGAGGGTTGTGCAGTTTCCATGCCAGACATATAGTCCCTAGCTAGATTTACCTGGAACTGGCCTGTTTGGTAGGGAACACTACTATTAATATTATGATCAATATTAAGTAAAATAAGTAGACAATAAAGAACGTCTAGGACCTCTGCCACTGAAGGAAGAGGATACTCAAACCAGAGGAGGGCAACAAGGTCATATTTCCTCTGATCTCCCTGAATTGGAGGGATGGTATCTTGATAGACTAGGGAATGGTCTACCTCTCTGAAAAGTATATGCAAATACCAGAATGGTATTTCTGGGACTATGTCTTAGACCTGGCACTTCCATTCCATTCTCCTCTACTAAGATTTCCGTGCATTGGTGATGGGGTAGAATTGACCTTTTGCTGTGCTTACCTGTATTGCAAGTGTGCTCTTCTCTTGAAGGGAAGAGAAATGGAGACACTTTAGGTGGCATTTTGTTTCCTACACAACAGCCATTGAAATGAGAAATCAAGGAGATGACTTAGGAAAAGGCAGTGACAAAAAACATAGATATTTACACAATGTGAAGTGTCTTGCAAGAAAAAAATAATTGGAAATTAATGTAATTTTTTCAAAGATCCAAAATAATTTGTATTGAAAGGGTTATTAGGCTTCAGAAAATAAACATTTCCTGTTGTGGTTTCTGCAAAATATCTCCAGTGGCAGTTGGGTATTACCTTAGAGTCGTCTATAATTTGTGTTCTCTAGGGAAATAGTTCTGTGATTACATGTAAGTCTGGAAGTTACACTAAGTATGTCTCTCCTGGATCAATGTGCCCTGGAAACCTTTATCTTCATTAGTTATAGGCTCCTTCATTCCAGTGCCCTGAAGAATATGTTTAAAGCACCAAGCGTAGTCATTATAATGCAATAGGAAATAGTCTAATAAATTATCTGTCCTGTTATTGTTTCTAGGACAAATATTGGATGTAGAAAAGATTTATTGGATGACCATATTTGTGAATTTATCTTATAAATTAAATTTTTTGGAAACTGAGTCTATTCTTCACACCAAGACCCCACAAGGATTTAATTAAAGGCCTATTAGTCAAACTAATTCCTGACATGACATAGGTTTGCATTACACAAACATTTTTGACTTTCCAAACATGCTTGCGAGATTTGGCATTTTGTTGAGAGATACTTATTGATAAACATAATTGGGAGAAATTACTGAAAATAAATGCTGGCTTTTGCTGGACATATAAATTACCCTGTATTACTAGTGCCTGAGGAAATCCGACATTCTTTAGAATAATCTACTGCTATAAAATCAATTCTACTAAGACAGATGCAGAATATTGGAAATGACCCTTTATTTAGAGAGCAAAAAGATAAGGCCCACACACACTTCCAAACCAGACCCAAATTTTGAAGATATAACGTGAACATGAAAAATAATTCTGTGCTATAATGCAGCCAAAACAAAATGGCAAGAGAAGTGCAGCACCACCAGCTGCAGCATAGACCTGGGAATTGGGACATCAGAGCTACCCTCCCATCTCCATCACAGATTTCCATATGACATTGGGATCTAAACCAGATCCCCTAACCAGAGTCCAGATAGGACCCTGCTTAGGACCTTGTGATTGTGTTTTTCCAGCGCTGTAGAGAACCCTGGCTCGATCTGACCCCATCTGGAGTACTGTGTCCAGCTCTGGCATCCCCAACATAAAAAGGACATGGAACTGTTGGAAAGGGTCCAGTGGAGGAATGGAGCTGATCAGAGGGATGGAGCACCTCTCCTATGAAGACTAGCTGAGGGAGCTGGGGTTGTTCAGCCTGGAGAAGAGAAGGCTCTGGGGAGACCTGATAGCAGCCTTCCAGTATCTGAAGGGAGCCTACAGGAGAGCTGGAGAGGGACTCTTTGTCAGGAAGTGTAGTGACAGGACAAGGGGTAATGGATTTAAATTGGAAGAGGGGAGATTTAGATTAGATACCAGAAAGAAATTATTTCCTGTGAGGGTGGTGAGACACTGGAACAGGTTGCCCAGGGAAGTTGTGGATGTCCCATCCCTGGGAGTGTTTAAGCCCAGGCTGGATGAGACTTTAAGCAACCTGCTCTAGTGGGAGGTGTCCCTATCTGTGGCAGGGGTGTTGGAACTTGATGATCTTTAAGGTCCTTTCCAACTCCAACCATTCTATGATTCTATTAATCTTTCAGCATTCTCTTAAATGGTTATATATACCTCAGTATGGTTCTTTGAACAGAGATTAGGGAAGATGAAGTCATAGTGGGGCTCTGGTCTCAGTTTTGCTCCTGTACCAATAATAGCATCAGTGGATACAGTTAGGGATGGGTAGCTGTGGGCCCTGAATAAGCCTGATGCTGGAAGTCAGACCTGACAGGAGTTAATAAAAACAAATGTAATCACAGCTCTTCTCCTTTCAGTCTGGGGTTTTGTATACTGTAACTGGACATTGGTGAGCCTGGTTTAGGTTTAGGCACAGCTGATATGCCTTGGGGTCTATTTCAGTGCCAGTTTCTTTGACGCTATTAGATATTTTCACACAGAGGTATTACAGTGACTGCTGATCTATCTCAGCTAATTCAGCAGACACCTTGGTACAATTAGTAAGAAGATATTCCCCTATCACATCTAAAATGAAGCTTATTTTACAACTTCTTGGCACAGAAAGTATTTTGTTAACCTCTTGCTCCAGAGCCATAGAGGTAGAATTCATCAGATTAACATTTTAGCTTTGTGGCTCCATCAAAAGTGTCTTTTGGTCTCTGTGCCTCCTGCAAGGACAGCGACACCCTTTTAACACCCATGTAATAGCTCACGAGCACATCAGTCAGACCTTAAAGACAGCCTTGCTCTTACCATGATAATAAATAAAAAAAGTTTGTTGCCTCAGTTCCCACCTATAATCCAAGACTGTACCTGCAGGTTTATATCACACTGCTTCAATTTTGGCAAGTAAAAAACAGGAAGAAGTAACCCGTTTGGCCTTCCCACCGCTGGTGCACAGACTGAGCTGATAATGAGTGAAGGTGGAGAATGGCTCTGAGCCAACACATTTGACTGGGTGGTTTTCAGTGAAAATTTAATTAATGAAAAAGCTTTCTGCAGTCATTTTCAGTATTCAGTAAAATTTTGGGTTCTTTTTTTACAGGTTTATCTGAAGATATTTTTAAAAAAACAAACATTTTTATCCAAACTGTTTTTCTCCTTTATCAAAATCTCTATTTTTAAAAACTAAGCACTGTCAGTTTTGAGATTATTTTGATGGACAAAAAAGTCAAACTCCTGCTCTTGTCCTGTGTATCTAACCCCCCATTCTAAACATCTATGACATTTTGTATTTAATTTCATTTTTTTCTGTTCACACCAGTTGGAACAGGACTGATATTAAAAAACACCACCTCAAAAATATAGGCTGCACTCGGGCCTGGACTGGTTCAAAACCTGTTGAGGAGCCTTCAGTATGGAATGTGTGTGGGAAGCAGAGTGGACTGGGAAGAAGTATCATCACCTTAGGGAGCTACAGGGATGAATAAAGTCATTTACCATGGTCTTAGCCCCTCCCTGGACAAATTAATTCCATTTAACTTCCCCTGTCAGACAAAGAGATTAGCCTCATCTCCTTCAGTAGGGCCAAGTATATGGAGGAAAATTCATAAACTTTGGAACAAGTGGGGGCTGGAATATGACTATCAGAAGTAGCCTGGTTAGATGAGAAAAAGTAAAAGGAGAATTAATGGCACATCTGTGCCTAGAAATGGGTAATTCAGTGTTTTTTTTCAGGCCTGATTTAAGGCAGAAGGAAGCAGAAGATGTTGGCTTTTGTCCTGGCAGTGACGGTGAAAGTGGAGACTGTTTCAAGCCCCGCAGTCCTCTGTGGGAAACTTAAAGGAAATTTCTCTGCAGACTTTAATGGAAAATGTTCACTGCTTTCAGTCTCATTCTTGCTGAAAGTGGAAAATTAGTCTAGAAATTGAACTTCAATGGAAAACAGGATTTTTGAAACTTTGAACTTGTCTGTTTTCCAGGAAACCCATCGTAAATAGCCAACATTATTAGAGAGGACAGATGAGTCATGAAAACCTCAAGACATTTTGAGCATGAACTAGCAAAAAATGAAAAAGAAACAAACTGCCTAAGAATTTGATAGATTTTTTTTTTTAATCTGCTCCCTAAATGGCAATATTATGGAAGATTTGAGCTAATATGAATCATCTTTTCCAACCCAGAATATGAGACTAAATTGTCCTGGCCCACTGGGTGACATTCCTTTGCAGTCACCTGTGCTGAACCCATTCACATCAGCCTGTCATTTTGCCCCTAAATCTCATGCTAACGTAACCTTAATCTCTCCCTGCAACCTGGCCAGTTTAAGAGCAAGACCTGGGGAGACTGTAGCAATCACAAAATCAAGGCAGAATTCATACTATGTGGTTGCAGTGCAACTTGACCTACAGTCCACTGGAAAGAAAATTCTAGCTTAGTAAAACTATTAAAAAAACCCCCAAAACTTACCCATTTCTTTATTTTCACCTGGCTTTAGCTCAGGGGCTAGAATTTGTTTGTGGCAAATGCATGTAAATCTCAGACTTAACAACAATTCGTCCTCCTAATCTCCTTTCTGAAAGGGTAAAGAATCCTCAATGAAAAACCTCAGAAGAGCACTAAAATATCATGAGAATTGCAGTCCTAGGTGCTACCTTCATGCCCGTTGATTCTGAGTTCTTCATCTCAAGGCTCGCAGAGGTTAAGGTGCTGTTGCAAAATGAGGGGGGTCTTTACACCAGCAGTCCTGGTGACTCCACAAATGCTGAGGGAAGTGCACTGATTTCAGAAGGCACTCAGGCATCTTTAAGTTCACAGTTGTTTTTCATCTTTAACGGTCTTCATCCCTTCTTAGGGATTGATTTTGAAGATTAAAACATTTCTTTCTCCTTTGCTAGATAGTTGTGTTATAAATGTTATCGGTTTTGTTTGTGTTTTTTTTTTTTTCCTGGGAATAATGTGCTGAATCCGAAGGTAGTGCGGTAACTTGGACTTTTCTTCCTCATTTTTTCTGTCATGAGTATTGTCAAAGATAATTGCGTTTTCCTGCCACAGCTGGGGTCTTGAGGGCAGCACTATTGCAAGTCTGTGTCAAAGACTGATCCGGATATCCCAGAAAAGATTGTTCTTTCCAAAATCCTTTAGAAATACCAATCAATGTTGCCATCTGGAGGACACACGGCTTTACAGTAGACCCTGTTTCCATTTTATGCTGCTGCTGTGATACCCCCATCATGAAAGCCCAGCTCACCACAAACAGTTGTTACTCTGCTTTTCATGTCCCAGATTTTCTTCAGTTCCTTCTGCAACTGATTATATTTGTTAGCCTTTTTTTTTTTTTGTACATTCCATGAAACCTATCATTATTGTATTACTTTTACATCTGAGAAATTGTTACTATTATCATTATTAAATAATAACAACCATATCTGGTATCTTGATTTGATAGACACACAAAAAAAAAACCCCAACCCAAACACTGTGTTTTCTTTACCAAAGATTTCTGGTGTCTTGGAAAAAGCGTTTTCCCTCAAAGCCAGGACCTTGCAGCGCTGCAGACTTGTAACAGGCAGACCTCTGGCTCACTGTCTTTAGGAAAATCAAATAGCAGATTTCTCATGAAACTGGATCATGGATATAAAGCACCGAGATAGAGTTTTTACACTGATAAATATAAGCTATTAATTTGAAATATTCCTAGGGATAGGATATCACCTCTTGTCAGATGTATAGATATTGGATGTCTAATATCATCTAGACTGCTTTTATAACCTGTATGGTGAGCATGGTCCCTCCATGGGATGGCTTGTCTGGCCTAGCTAGACATATGCTTTAGGGAGGAATGAAGGGCTCTCCAGAGAGGTGAACCTTTCTCCATTGACTTTAGAGGAATGGTCTAGGGGAGTAATTTCAAATTGATGTTTAATTTTTAGATAGCTGAAGGTAACTCAAGTGAACACATATGACTGCCAAAGTCGGAATAAAACTAAATCTAAAATTTAGATATCTTGAGATGCTGACATCACTATACCTAGACACAGGCAGGTACTCCCTGTTCTAGACTGAAATAATGAATCCATGTCAAATAAAGGTAATATTAACCGTTACAATTCTAGAATTTCTGTAATTGGTTTTGTAATGATTTTATAAACAGCCTCAAGTACTAAAGAGGTAATCCTGGCATGTCTGTGTTTCATACCAGGTACACCAAAGAAATCTACTTCTGCAGTTCCCTGGTAATTATAATTCTTGTATTACAGAAGTTATTCTGCACCTGTCCCCCAACATGCACCTAATATTCCAATTTATGCTGAAACCTAACACAATAATTTAAAATAACTCTCTGGGTTTTCTACTTCTGAGCTGCTTTCTCTTTACTCAGGCTATTTCACATCTGACATGAAGTCTTTTGCTCCAAGAGGAGCTTCTTCTGGCTTCCATGATCCCTAGACATGGGCCTGTTTCTTTTTCTTGCATTTTGTTTGAGACTGGGTGATGGAGTTGTGGTTGGTGTGACCATTCCAGCCCCATTGGATCTGATTAATTAACTCTGGACAGCATTTTGAGTATGCACCTTTTAAGAAAGACACTCAACCTAAAACATCACAGGTTGAGCACTATCAGGAACAGGTAATAGTGCTGGAAATGACCATCAAAGGTCACCTTTGTCCACTTCTTGCCCCAGACATTGTCCAGCTATAAGTCTTTCAGTCAGACATTTGTTTAACCTGTTGCTAATGGCCCTAATTTTCAGACATCCCATCACCTCCCCAGACAACCTCTTCCAAGCTTTCACAGTTCTTCCTGTTTAAAAGAGCTGTTCTTCTTCCCTAATATTTTATCCAAACTCTTTTCCTGCAGCATCAGCCTATCATTCTTCATCTTATCCTCCACTGACACAAAGTTAGAAATTGCCAAGTCAAGAAAACTGAACAGTGATTTTTCTTTACCGGTTGAGACAGAGACATCAAGCACAGTTGTCAGCATCAATTTGGGCAGCACAGATGGCCCCTCTTCGAACATCAGTCAGCCCAGAAAGTGATTTCTGGTTCTCAGTGGAAACAGCATCCCCAAGCTGTTGCATCCTGTGAGCTCCCTGGGATAATAGCTTCCAGCAACCTACACCACCATGTGCATACTTTGGTGTGCCAAAGCTCCCGTGACCTGAGGGTAATAACTCGAGTAGACAGTGGCACAGGATGGATATTGCAAGGTTCAGCAGGAGTGGTCAATGTAAAAATTAATTGATTTTAGAACGGATTGCATCCCAGAAGATCTTGACAGTAGGATCCCAGGAGGAAATGGGCAACCATCCATTCCGTAACCTCCACAGCTTTTGTCAGCTTCCAAGTTAGGTTCCCTGCTCCATAGGGTGTTTATAAATTGTATGCAGGAGCCTGTATGGACACATATAGAGACATATGGAGACCTCGTGTTCCTTGGCCCAGGCTCTCCTATACTCCTTCTAATTTAAAGGAATGTCTCTGTTCCTAGATGGCCTTTTAGTGATTCATGGCATATTCTTTCATTATTCTTGCTTTAAAATTGGAGTGCAAGTTTAGTTTTGTAAGCAGAGTGACATTAATTTCACAGAGCTGAGGAATTTAATTTTAAAGACAACAGAATTTCTTACTTGGTGTCCTTCTAAGTGGTCTTTTAAATAATATTGTTCTCTACTTGGTATAGTGGGTTTGAGTACAGTTCTAATTAAGGGTTTCAGTTCCTACTTTCAACTATTAGCAGCCTGCTTAGTAATACCAGTTTGTAAATAGTGGGAAGTTGAAAAGCGTGGAACGCTGGCCTATGTTCAGCCACGTTGTGATACTGTGTCACCTGCAAATCTCAAAACGTGCTTGAAAAGGTTTTTCCCGTAGCTTGCCTCAGAGCACTGATGGAAACTGAGGCAGAGTGCAGTGGTGTGATTTGGTCCAACAGGGTTCTTCATGTGATAGGAAAGCCACAAAGACCCCCAGAGACTCCCTGCACCCCTCTCTGTGCTGCTGTCCTTGCCCCATGGTTCTCAGGGACTTAATGATGTTTGTACCCATTTTGTGCCTTTGTCTCTGCCACTAAATCATAAGTTAAATTCAGTTGAAATTCTCCAGTGGCCTTGAAGGGTATGGAGAGAGCCATTGTCTGCATCTCCAGGTAGATGTTTGGACAGGCTGGCACACACTGCAACTGCATTAACAAAACCCTTGATGGAACCACTTTCTGCTCCTTTGGAAATTCCAATGTTTAAGGGAATAATTTTGCTATCAGCACTGTTTTCTTTTGTATCCCTCCCCCAAAATAAAGCAATATTTCCCTCCAAAAGGAATGGGCTGTCGTTTTCAGAGCAGCACAGTTGACTGCTCTGCGTGACTTTGCCATTTTTGTCTTGTTGAATACTCTGTGTCAGAGGATGATGAATGATTGCAGAGCAAAGTGAAAAAAAAAAAAAAAAAACAGGCTGAAATCAAAATGTTTCAGCTTTGTTGAAAAATAACATTCCAATTGAGCCAAAGTGGGTTTTTCAAGGAAGTTTCCTAATGGGGAAATTGTAATTGTGAGCAGGGGGAATTGTAAGCTGCTCCAGAGATTTAGTAAAAATATTTATTTTTGCAAAGAATCTTGCTGGAACCTTTTCCATAAAAGACCCCCAACAGAGATGCACTAACCCCTCTTGCCATCCCTAGGAGGATCGGAACATTTCTAGAGGCTTTGGGGACTGGGATTTGGTTTGGGAGCCTTTGGAGAGGAGTGTGCAGCTCTTACTGTGCGCTACCACAATATATTGCATTTATCCCACTTCAATGTGGAAAGTGTGTCTTTAATTTCCAGTGAACAAAGATTTGGTTTCCAGTTCTGCCTTGTTTTCACCATATATTTTCCAAACACGCTTTTTTTTTTTTTTTCATTAATGTTCACCTTTAACCTATCGATTTGCTATAAAAACAAGCCCTTTTATAAAGGAAAGGTAAAAGGAAATGAGGGAAAACATAAACACATTGCAAAAGTAAGGATTTCCCAGAATAAACCCACATATAACACAAATATATGATGTAGCTCCTTTTATTAGCACTGTAAAAAAGAAGGCAGGGAAAAATGTGAAAATACATTGGGGATTTTAAAGGCAAGCAAATCAATTAGTCATTACTGACATAAATTTCCCTTTCTTGGGGACGTTCAACCTTCTCATATCCCGTGGATGAACTCTAAAGCACCTGTAGTAGATCTGTTTTCAGTAAAGAGATTTAAACTACTGTAGATGTTTTTCCAAGGAAAATACAATGTTGACAGAATAATGCGTGGAAGAAGAGGCTACTAAGGCAGCTGCTATAAATTGCCAGGGTTGTAATCCCTCTTGCAACACGCCCAACTTCACAGGATGTGCATTTGTTGATGCTCTACATATGGTTCTGAGTAAAAGTAATTTCCCCCCTGCAACATGACGAAAACTAAGCATGCCCTGCAATTGAAAAGGGAGGGTCCTCCTCTCCCTTCCCTTCCTTTCCCTTCCCTTCCTTTCCCTTCCCTCCCTTCTCTGAGCGCTGGAACAACGATGCTCATTCTGAAAAGCCGTGTCATGTTTTCATTAATATCTCCATAACCTGGACAGATGGCTGTGGTGCTGGCGTGGGTTAGGACATGAGCGTTCCCAGGCAGATCCTGGCCATGTGCTGGGGCATCCCTGGATGCCCGACTCTGTTTGTGCTGCCAGTGAGAATGGGTCCCTGGTAGGGTCCCCCACCATGGGCCTATGGTGCTTTCTATGGCTCCCTAGGTCTGCCAGGGCATGGGAGCAACCACCTAGGTGAAATGGTGGGATCCTCTTCTACCACCCTGGTGTAGTCTGGCTGTTGAGCCTTTCCACTCATACACCCTTTTCCCAAAAGCAATTTTAGCATCTTAACCTTGGACACAGAAAGAGATCTAGAACACTTCTGCATAGTCAAAGCTAATTCTGTGCTGTTACAGTGGTGGGTTTTTTAAGCAAAGGTGCTAATAATTTAAGCATTCCCAGCCCTTTCTCCTGGTGGATGCACTCCTAAATCCCAGTCTTTGTAGCTGGATTCATTTTATGCCGGATCAGTTCCCCATCTGCTTCACCATGCTTCCACAGAAACAGCTGTCCTGTGGCTGGTTCAGCCCAACTGGCTGCTGCTTGGGAAATCACTGACTAGGGCTTCCTGAGAGCTGGGATGGGTTTTGGACCCCTTGAGGGTGATCTGTGCATACTGACCACCAGCACATGTGTTCTCTGGGTCGAAGCTCACCAAGAAAATACCCCCAGAGCAGAACTGCAAAACAAGAAGGGAAAAAGGATTTTGTGGCAGAACCTATTTGTTGCACCGTGCCAGTGTTCCTGGCAGATCAAGAGTGTGAGTGTGAGGAGGCAGCACTGTGCTCTCCTTTCCCAAGGAGCTTTGCTCAACTCCTTCTCACCTATTCTGACCCCCACTCTCAGGATTGTTTCGACTGTGGTTTGCAATCCCGGAACTGCTCCATGTAAAGTGCTTTAGAATTTGTAGAAAAATCAGTACTCAGGACTCTTCTCCAGCACCCTGGAGAAGATGTAGCCAAGACAAACTCCCTCTTTCAATCCCTTATCCCAGGGATATATATTAAAAATCCCTAATCCATCCCTACATGACCCATCCTACATGATGCTCCCACCTTGTCCCTGCTGGTGTGCCTTTGGGGACTGCAGGTCTGAGCCTCTCCAAGAAAAGGTGGGACCAGAAGCCCCCACCTCCTTCACATGGTATGAGCGCCCAAACCATGAAGCTGGTGTGAGAGATCTAGGCAGTGACAAAGCAGCTCAGAAGCAGCTCCCACGCAGATGCTGCTGCATGGGACAGGGCAGGGCGGGGGCGCAGGGGGACAGGACACCAAATCCTGTCCATGGCAGGAAGGGAGAGGATGGGGTTCTGCAGTGAGCAGTGACCCAGCACCGCTGGACCCAGTTGCACGCCAGCCTTGTACACTGCACGACACTGCTGCACCCCAGGAAAGGAGTGAGAATAGGGGCAGTAAATAAACTGCCACTGGCATCAGGCACTGCTTGGCAAGGGAATATGCTTTTTTTAGCCAGGCAGCCATTTATTCTTCTATTTGTGGGTTGAGTTTGTTTGTTGGTTTTTGTTTTTGTTTTTGTTTTTAATTCCCCTTAAATAAATGATTTCTTTAGGAGAAAAAGAAAAAGAAGGATGTGTTTCACACAGACACATGCAGACAAACCATGCAGTTAGTGGGAATCCAAACTGTCTGGAAAAACAGCGTAGATGGGTGGTTTTGGCTCTTTGCAATGAGCCCTCAAGAAGCTGGCTCTGATCTGGCCCTGACCAGCGTGGAAGTCTCAGGAGAAAAAGGTGCCCCTGCGTTGTTCGTTTCTGGGGGTGCTTCTTCCTCCATAGGTGCCTTCCTGGGGACGGTGGGGTGCCAGTGGGCAGTGACAAACAGCTGGTGGGACCTGGGTGTGGGAACTGGAGAATCAAATACCTTTTAGATTGACAAACCCTGCGTGGCTGGGCTGTGTACAGCCGCAAGGCTCCTGCGCGATGCTGCTTGGCCCGAGGTTTGATATTTACCGGTTCACACTTGCCGTATGGGTCTGTGACCCTTTTTTGAAACTTGCTCTTTACGAGTTTATTTTGGCTGGTCTCAGGCATTCATAAAATTCCTAGGGAACGGGAGGTTTGAAGCATGGCTTGTAAAAGGAGGAGAGGGGAGGTGGGAGAATGGATTGAGGAGGAGAGTTTTCCATTACCCTGTCATAGCCTCCCTAATGCGGGTCTTACGCCGCCCAGCTCCTCTCCAAAACTGCAGGCTTCTGAAAAGAGGAGAGAGGAAGGGAAGAGGGAGGAGGGAGGAGGGGGGAAAAGCTTGCAGTGCCCTTCCTTCCCCGTTTGGGAGGCAGGATCTGTCCCTAAGTAGATAGGTCTTTCTCCAGTTTCCCTTGTCAGTCATCCTTCTGCAGCTTTTGGTCTTCGCAGCAGGTCAGCAGGGTTGGTGAATAGCTCGGCAAGCACAAGGCATCTGAAACAAATTAGATCTCTTATAGCCACCCAGAGACTGATGATGGATGGAGGTCTGTATTTACAGCAAAACTAATTGGCAACATACACAGACATCCAAAAAAGTATATTATTTTGCCAGACTTTGGAGTCGCTAGGCCCTTTATTTTTTATTGTAGAACATTATACAGCTAGAGATAAAAAAGAACAGTGAAAGTTTTAAATCTAATAAAAGCATTTGACTGCAGAGTAAAAATAACATACACAGAGAAGTTTGATTTGGAATCGAATTTTATTAATGGTCTTTTCTCCGCAAAATGTTTCCAATTAAAAAACAATTCTGAAGTGATGCATTAATAAACTGCTTCCCCCCCGCACCTCCTTTGGAGGGACTAAGACTTTTAAAGGCTGAGGTGGATAAAAAAAAGCCATTGGATGTTATTAAAACATAATTTAATATAACCTAAATATAGTGCTTGCATACCACGGAGAGAAAACCGGCTGTATAATTGAATTCGAAACAATGATAGTATGTTGACTTTTCAAAAAGAAATATTATCAGATTGTGAGCTGCTGTTCAAAAGACGGGTCTTCTTTAAACACTGAGGCATGTAAGAAGCAATAAAGAGCAAAATCAGCCAGGACAGCATGTGGCAGATTTAGATTTCTCAAGGGCACGAATAGATGTGAAATTGGGAGCATGCGGTAGATGAACCGTCTGGATTCCAACAAGTCATTTGTTTGATTTTTAGATGAATGGCATCTTTACTTAAAAAAAAAAAAAGAGAGAGAGAGAGAGAAAGAAAAAGAGAAAGAGAAGGGAGAATATAGAGAGACAGACATACAAAATGGATGTTGCTGCAGAACTGGTCTCCAAAAAGTGTTTGACAAAATTGTGTATTTCTATCTGTGGATCTCATTTGCCAGAGCCTGGCTCTAGAACGATGAAAGCTTGTGTAAAGTGTTTTCTCTGGGCTGAGAGCTTTGTTTCCTGATATACATATTTGCATAAGAAATAGGTGAGCTCAAGAGAAGGTCAAATGCCTGATGAGAAGGGAGGGGGCTCTGGGGTGGGGAGAGGGCTGTGATTGCCCTGAACACCTACATTTCTGTCCCCTTCCTTATTTTTGTTTCAAAGCGAGGACAAGCAGAAGTTGCCCAGATGATCTCTGATACCATCTTTCCGTGCTAAAAATCCAGCTTTCCCTTTGCTTGCCCGCAAGACAAAAGAACTAGTTCCCTACCCTACCCCAAACGCCAGCATCACTGAAATCTCCATCAGGAGGAACCCTCTTCCCCAATCCCAGGCCAAGGCAGGGTCTGCGGTGGGACCCAGGAGCACCCACACCCTGCAGCACCTTTGCCAGCGGCAAAGCCAGAGGAAAGGGCTTCTATCTCATTCCTTGGGGTCTCGTCCCACCCCTGTGGGGCGAAGACCTCCCTACCCACCACTGTATCATTTGCATCCACTTCAACACCCCTTTCCCCAGCAGCACCGTGTGAAGGGATCTTAGTGCAAATAAGAATTAGAGCCATGAGCTTCCTCTGAAGGATTAGCCCTGATCACCCATTATTACTATTATTACTCTGTTTGCTGGGGCGGGTTTTCTTATTCTCAGCTTTTTTTTTTTTTGCTTTTTTTTTTCCTTTTTCTTTTTGGCTGCATCTGGGAAGCCGTCCTTTGTGTAAACAGCTATCAGGGTGAGCAGGGGTATGTGATCCATTAGCTCTGCTGAAAACACAATCATTGTGTTATTCCAAGCTGATGAAAATGTCCTCTGTAGTTTTCTCTCCCAATGTCCACATGCCAATCAGCGTTTGTCAGTGACATAATTTTCTCGCATAAACACATCCGTTGTGCAACTTCCACCCCGGGTAAATAGATATAATTCCAAAACCAAATAATGCACTTGGAGGGGAAGGGGAGATGAGACAGACAAGGAGGTGGAGGGGGAGTGGAGGGGAGCGAAGCTGCAAGGAGAGATCAGCTCTAATTGAAAGGGGGAAGACGGAAAATTCTCGGGAACAGGCAACGCGGCTGGTTTATTTCTTCATATGGCAAAAAAGCCTGAGAAGGCAAATAGTTGGGGCTATTTTTTTCTATGAACATTTGTGAACAAGGACCACCATGAATTGCTGAAAGAAGGATGGCTGTTGTTTATGGAATTGGGAAAACATTTTTTTTTCCCAATTTGAAACAGAATAGACAATACACTGTAAGTGGGGAGGTGCCATTTCCCCTTTTTCAGCAGAATGCCTGCTCAGACATACTACATTTTTTTTCCCCTCCTTGTTCAAAGCTTACATAACCTCTGGGTAACTGTATCTTTGAATCCAGTATTGCACTTATGCAAAAGTATGTTTTCCATCCCATATGTTTTCAGTGTGTTTGTGTGTGTGTGTAAGGAAATTTGTAAAATAAATCCTTTATTTACATGAGTCCCCAGACTTGGCAGAGCATGGCTGTGCCATGTGCATTCATAGAGTATTGGCCCATGACTGTAGGTTGGGTACATTTAAATATATACCCTGCCTACATGCTTCACAAAAGGCAGATGTGGACATCAGAAAATATTCTATGGCTGTAGAAAATATGTCTTTCCTTTAGAATAACGTCTCATATATGTGATGCCATATGAGAATTATTCAAGAAAATAGGCTGGTGCTGAAGGCGGGGAGAAAAATATCTGTAATTGTATGTGTTCGTGTGTGTATATATACACTTGTGGGCACCTTGGCAAGTCACAGCCCCTGCAAAACTAAAGCCTGAAAGGGCTCTTACGTGAGACGGGATCTACCTCTTGTCCTGAGACAGGATGAAGCCTACTGACTGTTTCCCATATTCACTCACTCTGCTGAAAACATGCTTCTCCATTCATATTTGTGTGTGCACTTCTCTCCAAACACATGAATTTCAAATTCTCCTCTCCCTTAGAAAACCAGCCGGGGTGATTTCAGAGGCTACCCGGCCCCAGTGGGCCAGCAGTGCAGTCCTATGCCTCCCTCCTCGGGCAGGCAGATTGCAGGCAGCTGCCTGTTTGTGCGGACAAACCACGCAGGCCAGAAGATGTTTTCCTCTTCTTTCCATCTGCTTGCCATCCTCTCTTCCCACCGGGGCGATGCTGCGGGTGTCGGCCTGCGGAGCCGGGGGCATTTGCTGTGGGACAGCCGTGCCATAGCCCAGGGGTTGAGCATCTCCCTGCGTGGGAGGGGGAGAGGGGCTGAATTGGGGTCTCAGCGATGTTTTGCAAAGTGTCACCGCTGATGAGGAGGCGGCGACACCCCTTTATATCTCCTGGCTGCCGTGTTCCCAGCCATGATGATTCCTCCTGCCAAAAGCAATAATGGCTGTTGCCCTTCTTGCCCAGAGTGCCAGCTATCCCAAGCCCATTGGTGCCCCCCCACTGCCAGCGCCCTGGACAGGGGGCTGCCTGCCTGTCTGCACCGGAGGATGGGGGACTTTTATGTGATCCCATGGGAAAAGATCTGGTTTCAAACACAAGCTCTGGATCACCTGATTTGCATTTTTCCCTGTTTGAGGGTCCTGGGCTAGGGGAGGAGAGAGCTGAAACCCTAAACTGCTTTGTGCTTATTTGTTTTATGATCCTGTTGGGTGCAGTGTTTACTCAAATCCGGCAAGCATCTGGATTAGATAATTTGTTGGAAATTAGTGGCGTTTGATGGTTATCGGCCCTTGCGTGATTAAAACCCGGCTGACAGTGTCGTGTTTGGGTTTCGGGAGAGCAGGGACACTGGCTGCATCAATCCCCATGCTCAGAGCTGTGGGGAGCAGCAGGGTTTCCATCCGTGAGCCCCTTGCACTGATATGGGACTTTCCAGGAGAGTCAAAGGTGCAAAAATGCTGGGAAAAACATCCTTTCAGCCCACAAGTGACATAGATGAGAAGGGAGGGAGGGGCCGCAGGCTGCAGCAGAGCTGTGTTTCCCATCTCTCAAACTGTTCAGGGGCTTCTCCCAGGTCTATGTTTTGCTCTTCGTATTTACACCAGCGGTGGGCACAGCAGGAATTCAGAAGAGCTTTGCTCACTTTCCACACTTCACTTTTTATTTGCCATATGTAGGGAAGAATTTGGGCATTCCTTCCCAACCCTACAACCCCCCATCCAAGCATAACTGCATGATGATAAAGACCTTTCACCTTCTCTTCCTTTTCCCCCCTGCCCTTCACCTTGGAGTTGGATCTTGCTTACTTTAAGCTAAATCGCATTTTAAAGCTGGGTTAAATGGTGACAAGCCCAAACCCTGTAGGAGGGGTTTCATCATCACTTTATTAACATGCACATTTTTCACAAGGCTTCACCAAGCAGTTCAGCTAAACACCTACAGCATAGCAGAGGTTTTGCTGGTCACAGGGGGAGGAAAGTGTTTAAAGGCAGTGTTTCATCAATTCAAGGCCAGTTGAGGGGACAGTGAGTTGAAGTGCCCAAGTGTTTTTTGTAGGAGAGAGTCAGTTTGTACCTTGTTCAGGTGGAGAACTGGGACTGCTCCCAGGTACCTGGCTCATACTCTCTGCCTGGTGGGATATTTGACAGCAGAGGAAGCCAAGTGGAAGATTAGGAAACTGGATAATTACAGTGACCCTTTCTCAGATATATTAGGTAGAGAAATGATTGAAAGCAAACTGTCTGTGTATTTTGCAGAACAGGGAGAGATGACCATTTATAAATATGTATTATGCATAATATATAGACTTTTAAAGTATGCTTCCTCATATACAGACTCTTGAGAATTAGTATTTCCAGCTGTGCATGTATAGATGTATTCAATACATAGTACACAACAACATGAGATTGGCTCTGTATGTGCAATATGAATTTGAAGAAGGGAATTAGATCTTTCTTAAAGCCATAAGATAATGGCTTTGAAAGTATAAAGGTAATATACTATATTGGTTTGAAAGCTCTACAGCTTTTTGTACAGTGTCATAGTTACAGTAAATGAGCAGAGCTGAAATATAAAGGGTTTGTTGGTTTTGTTTTTCTTCTTTTCTTTTTTTTTTTTATTTATTTTATTTCAATAAAACATAATGAGGTCTCTTGAGAAAGGACTCCAAATAATAAATGATCTCTCTGGTTAAGTTCTGAAAGCTTGTTTTTCATATGTGAGTACACAGCTGAGTTCATGTTAGGGATATGGAAAGCTCGTACAACCCTCCAAATGCCCTATTATGGTGCTGGCAACTGCATTTGTTTATTATTTACCACCCTTTTCTAAATGCTGGTATTTCAATCTGATGGTATATTTTGCTAAGAGATGGAATCAACAGGTAAGAAAAATCATGAAGATATTTTTTATAAAAAAATAAGGGATGTTATATCTTTGCAATAGGATGAATTTTGGGTTCATGAGGCTTCAGCCTGGAACATGACGGGCTGTCTCTGATATCTCTGTGTGCTGTGCACGTCCTATGCAAAAAGAGAAAAACAAGGTTTTGAGGTGACTGACAACTACAAAACTTTGTCCATAAACTCAGGAGAGTCAGGTGAAGGTTGAGGTTTGGGGTGGCTTGGAGGCAGAAGGTGAGAAAAGATTCACATCAGTCCTTTATGGGACTGAGTCAGGTGTCCCTGCTGGCCCCACCACTTGCTCCCAACAATGTCTGCTGCAGAGGTGCCCCCCAGCTCTCCCTGTACATGATGTGGATGGCAAGTAGTTCAGTCATCTTTGCTTCAGCACAGCAACAGTGACAAAGATGTGTCAGCACCATGGTGGGGGAACCACACTGGTGAACCTCATGCAGATCCTGGGGGCTGGTCCCACCTGGGCTGCCAGTCTTGTCCAAACAGGTATTGAGCATTATTCATTTATCAAGGCAAACCCAGGAAGAGCTGCATTACCAACTAGGGACAGGCACTATCTTTCATCCCCTCATTTTCAAACTGTTGTGTATTTAAAAGCTATTTCTCTAGTTTTCAGTATTCGGTTGTGAGATGTCCGTAGACTATGGGCCAAACAGGTTTTGAACAGACACATCCCATTACCTGGTTCTGTCTGCAGGACTCCTAGGCAGGTCCATCCCACATCAGTGTGTCCATATGGACCAGTGCGTGGCCCTGTAGTAACCATGTCCAGAGTAGCTGGGATATGGGGCAGCCCTAAACCAGACTTTGTATGTGTGTGTTCACTGCAGGCTTCTGGACTAGGGAAATTATCAAGTCATCACCCTCTAAACCTTTCCAATCATTACCCGCCCACAGCTTGATTTCTGGGGCCTTCAGATCTTCAGGCAAGTTTGCTGCCTTGCACTAATGAATACCGCGCGCTGAGTGAAAACTCTATCTGCACATCTCTAAATTAAACCAAACCACACACACACACAAAAATCATTTCAGCCTACCCAGTGGGTTTTTGCCTTGCTGCATATGTAGAGTTTCTTATTGATGTGGGAACCGTGCAGCAGAAGAAACTCCTTAAATGTGCATCAGGACTGGTAATTTCTCCCTGTCGCCTGCAGCGTGGGTTCAGACGATATGATCATGAAAAAGGGAATGATTTCCTGCCCTGTGGAATTCAATTTTATGAATGGAGCCGTGTAACACGACATAGTAGCTTTAAAAAAACACCATAAAAGACATGACAGGAGAAACCAAGTTATACACTACTCTGCTGTACAGAAAGCAAAGATAACTTGTATGGTTTGGCTTCCTTGTTTGCCCTTTCATTGTTCCTTGATGGTAAAACTCCTGCGTTGTGATTTTCAGAAGCACACAGCACAGAATGGTTTATGATGTTTACTTAGCATATAGGACAATAGATGGAAAAATGCCATAATTTGTGACGCTGACTGCAAAATAAAACTATCATCATTCATACAGAGTACTGTTCCTTTGGATAAACAGCCACGTTGATGGTTGGCAAAAACAGACTGTCGCCTCTTGGGTCCTCCTTGCCAGAGCTGCACATCTTCAGGCCTTGCGCCATTGGTGTTTGAACAGAGCTGCCTCTTGACTCCAGTGGGGCAGGGCTGGCACTGCACAAGCTCTTTGTCCTTATTTAGATAAAATAAAGATCCCTGAAAGGCTTCCCGGCACAAAAAAAACCCTCATGTGGAGCCTCACAATAGCTGCCAACATGGGAAAGTTGCAAGGAGGCCTCCAACCAACAGCTTAGATGTAAACATCTTGAGGCTGAGGGATGTTCAGATGTGGAGCCAGGTCCACATTGTACTCTTGGTCCCCAACTCTCTTAGGCCTTCCTGGGTCCTCAGGGATCAGCATGTCCATGTTTGATTTACCAGGATAAGAAATCTGCTCATCCCCACTTTGATTTATGAACCCATCTTTAGCCGATCAAGGTGGGTTGGAGTCCATGGCGCTTTTTCCATGAGACTTTGGGTAAGGCCTTCTCCGGAGAGCAGAGGTTGTAGTTAATGAACTGAATCATTAGTGTATCCAAGGAAATGTGTCCAGTGAATTTTACATTTGCTTGAATTACCAAATCCTGGAAGAAAGAGTGAGAAGGGACCTTGAGATTGATTTTTCCTCTTCATCCAAGATCTGAACAGTCAGGCCTAGCCCATTCCTGGCACATGCACATCAAGCCTCTTCTTAAAACTCCCTAATGATGGAATTATCATAACCTCCATCAGCAAACATCAGCAACCTCTTCCAATGCTCCCTGTCTTCATCTTGAATGGCTTTTACTGTAATGTCTAACATCACCCCAGCTTTGCTGCAGCTCAACAAGAGGACTCCTTGTCTCCTTCCTCTAGGAGACACAGAACTCTATATCTTCCCTCTTCTCAGCCATGGGTTTGTGGACTGTTAGACTCTTTTTGGATTTTCTAGACTGAACAAACCCACTTATTTTCAACTATTTCTCCCATGTTGTGTTTTCTAGATTTCTGACCCACTTTTTGTGGTTGTTGCTCTCCTCTATATTTGAGCTGCTTTCTCAAGGACCTCCCCGCAAGTCTGACTATCCCTGGATTTGATCAGCTCTGATCAAAAGTTGGTTATGGACCATCTTTGTGGTTTTAACTTGAACTGGATCCAAAGCAAACAAATCCCGTGGCATTTTTTCCCATAAGTCCCTTGGGATGTGGCAGTTTTGAAGCAGTAGCAGAAGGAAAACACAGTGGAGACCTTCCTGGTGGTGAACAGTGGGACAGGCATAGCTTATGTCTTGCATAAGGTGCCTTGGTTTATTAATTTCAGCCCAATGCTGAGTTTTTCTCTCGGACGTGTTCCACTGGCTTTTGATTAGCCAGGAGCAGTGGCACAGAGGAGAGGGAGGTACCGTGCAAGTGTTGAACTTTGCCCACAGCCTTCCTGGAATAACAGCCCTCCTGCTTTGCTTTGTCACACATCATCCAGCTCACAAACAGCAATTTGCCAGGTTCTGGATAGAGTCTTTTAAACTCCATTCAGTATGTCCCGTTTGAAGTGGGTCTTCCAGTGTCCGCTCTAGAAGCGGTTTTTAGCCGGTGGTAGAATAAACAGTATAACAGGCTATCAGACAAACTGCTTGCATTCACACCCGCATGCAAGGTTTAGGACCAGACTGATTTATCAAATCTCATGTCAAATCAGTCTAGATTTTATTCCGAACAAGGTAATAAGTTCTTGTGGGCAGAGAAGTTGCAGTTGGGGTCTTTTACCCTGACTTTAGCATCAGCCCAAATGATGTTCCCATAGCAGTTTAGTCAATACTGGTTCAGCTCTACTATTGCACTGGGTATGGGAAGAAGTGCAGTTAAATTGACTGCTTTGCAAAAAAACATTCTGAGATAAACACTGTTAGCCTTTTCCAGACTTTAATTCTATTATTATTATTCAAAGAGCCTGTCTTCTGAAGATAGGAACTTTCTAGTTGCAATTCAAAAAAAAAAAAAATATAATAAAATAAATAATAACACCTCTGATAAAATAAGCAGGAAAGTTTCCTCTAAGAGCATGTCATTATGTCAACTCTGTTCAGCGGAGAAGCATTGCATTCAGTAAATATATATTCGGGAGCTACTTTGTGATCATTGACATTTGACATTGTTCTTACATTTCTCCCTATTAGCATGTTTCTGTTTGGAGTGTACTTGACCTATTTCAGAAATATTCCTCATCTTTTCCCATTATTTACTGAGCAGCAATAACCCTGGAAAGAACTACTGCATTTTACAGGCTACAAAGTTTCATGGAAACAAGAGGCCCCTCTTGTGTCTCTCAAGTATCTCATCTGTGAAGGTAAATATATTCCTGGATTTAATTAGGAGTTGCAGTATTAATATTTATGCAGATAAAACTGGGAGGGAGGAAGGGGGGCAGGGAAGAAGAAAGAAAAGGCATCAATGGTGTAGTTGTCGTTGCTGAAATGAACTGACCAATTCATTCTTCATGAGGGACACTGCAGCCAAATCGCTGTGACCTCCTGCATGAAAAACTGATTCACTCCTCGCTCCTAAGGGAGGGCTCAGGCTCAGTCAGGGGGCCAAAGACCCAGCTTGCACCACAGGCTTGTTTTGCTTTGTGTTTGAATGCTAAATGACAGTATTAATTAGTTAAATTACAGTGTTTTGAACACAGATCCTCAAGGGAGTATGGAGAAGGGAATTTCAGATGCTGGAGCAACAGGAGAGATCTCATCTATTCTATTCTGTCTCATGTTGGATATAATTTTTATGTACTTTACTCAATATTAGTATTTTTTTAGTCATGAGATGAAAAGTCAAAATCTTCCACTATTTTTTGACTAACAATGAAAGACAAAGATTCAGTCATAATGGTTGGTATGAAGATTTTGAAGCAATAAGATTTTTAAGTACTTTCTTAGTATAGTTTTTGGATGCTTTTTGTCTCTGAAGCTGGAACACATTGTCATTTTCCAAATTCTCATGCACAGAATGTAGAATTGAGTCTGCACCAACCGCTGAAACCCAGAGACAGTTCAGGTATTTCTGACATTGCATTTTCACATCCAGAGCAGGTAGTAGGAACCTCTCAGTTCGGATCTAACCTGTTTTATTCTCACTCTGACCATGTAGCCCTCAGTACAAAGTGGGAGTAACTTGTTTGGGAAAGGTTCAGAGGTACGTAAAACAAGGGAACTCAGCATCCATCCTTTATGAATGGTGTCATTGTCAGCTTTGATATGAGCAGGAAAAGTTCAAAGGTGGCATCTCCCATATACATATAATGTGCAATGGAGAGTCCTGGCACATCAGAAGTTAGAGATCACTTGAGAACACAAAGCTGTGTCGAAGGCAACAGGGAAAACATGCTCTTTCTTGCTCAAAGAGCAGTTCACCTCTTTGTTCTCCCTTTTGTACCCAGACTGCACCTGGCCCTCTTTGATTTTAATTATCAGGTACGCTTCTCTGGGGGAGCTTGGGGCTGACAGTGTTAGAAAGCATCACCTTCCCTTCAGGCACAGCTTCAGCTCTTTGTTCTGCTCTCATAGGGTAATTGGATGCTAATAAATCAGCTCTCGGGTTCACCATATTTAAAATGCTTCTAGTAACGAAAAAAAAATATTAGGCTCTTTATCTCTTTATTCCCTTTCCTTGGTTTGCTCTGTGCTTTTCTTCCAGCCTTTCCATGAAGACTCACACCCTGTTACTTCCATTCTGGTGGTCAGCTTTGGCTTACACATAATTCAGTAACTTTGTTGAACAGAAAAGGAGAAAGATGCTTCAACCCTCACCTTTTGCTTCTGCTTTGTGCTTCCCTGGGGAAGTTACTAGCACCCAACATGGAGCCACAAGTCTCCCCAGCTCCAAGGTCCTACGTGGCTGACGTAGGAAGCTGGAGACAACCACCAGCTCTGCGCAAGCCTGAAAGCAGTCCCATGCCCTGTGTCAAGTGACATGGGGTGTCCTTCCATCACATGGCAGGACACAGGGCATGTTGCACAACTGTTTGCCTCCTCCCCCGCACCGTCTTGGGGGTTGCAGCCTCTAAATTGCAATACAACAGACTGTAATCTCATCCTGCTGCTCCACAAAATCTGGTTTCGATAGAGTTACCAGCCTCGGGCAGTGACTGTAGCTGGGGGCAATAAAATTGTGTCCATCCTTCAAAATGGACCAAGCCAGGTTGAGCCAGATCTCAGAGGGGGCAGCCTTGACTCCACAGGAATGGCAGCATTGGGCCATAAATAGTGTGCACCACAAAGACATGCAGGGGAAAAAAAAAAACCACTTAGCAACAACAGCAACAGTTGCCACTGCAATTATTCTAGCAAATGACAGTAATTTGTGCTGACCACACTGTGGTCTGCCTATACCTTGCCAACTTGTTCCTGCTCCAGCCATTAATATCAGTTTATTTTGCACACAAAGAAAATACTTCTCATTTAAAGCTCCCTGAGCACTTTGTGAGTCATTAACGAAGTCTCATGATATCTATGACCTAAAAAGAGCAGTGTGAGCTACTTTTTCTTGAGCAAGAACCACGATCCGCTGCTTGTCAGAGGAGCTCGTTTATCACTTCTTGTCTCTCATATTTGCGGCCCTGTTCTTTGGCATAATAAGAGCTTGGCTTGAGGAATGGGCATGAAATGTGGTTGTGTTTAAAATTTGTTTATTTTCATTGTTTTTCTTTAGCTTTGTTCTTGGAGCTTGTACAATAAAGGCAAATAATTTAAAGGACACAGAGGGCTGGGTTTTGGTTTTATACAGAGTGTGGGAGGATGACAGGAAAGCTATAGCCAAGAGAAGGGACCACATTCAGCGAGGCGGAGGTGAACTGAAGTATTTAAAGACTCGGGAGGACTTGGAGTTGGAATAACTTCCATCTTCCCTCTCAGCTTGTAACTCACAGCCAGCTCACACCCAGGGTGAACTCACACCCGGCTACTGCTGGGGAAGTTACACCTCTTAAGTCATCGGCTGCAAAACTGGCTCAAGCAGCCAAACCGAGCTCAAGTTGGGCAAACTCACCTGCCGAATCATGCGGCCAGAAAGCAGTGAGGAAGAGACACTAAGCCGGTATGAATCACTGCTAATCACTCTCTGGAGCTAATTGACACATTCCTAACATTCCTCTCCAGGTTCTTGGCAGTCTGAGCTCCACCGCTTTCTTCAGCCGTCAGCAAAGGGAAAGGCTCATAGCTGTGTCAGAAAGACCTTTTTTTGGCTAAACAAATGGACACCACTGCTGCATGTGAGGGCTCCAAGGGTTGCATGAGAATAGGCTTACCCCAGATCGCATTTGTGAGACATGGGGGTGCCCTGAGCTCTCCCCTCACTGCTCTTTCCCAACCCACTTGTTTCAGTGCCACTGCAGCTGCAGTTAACCTCCTTAATGCACTTAACCTCCTTCCACCTTCCCCACAGTTTCCCCGGGAAGATCCCAGGGAAGCATCAGTCTTGCTCACCCCCCAGCTGACAACAGAGCGAGGAATGCATAAGATGTTCTTCGCTTTGTAAAGCTGGTCCCCTAAAGCTCAGAGACCTTTCAGGTGGCTTCTGCTGAATCTGTGGCACGGTACCCAGACCATGGGCTGTTTCCAAGCTGTTGATTAACATGGACCTTGTACCATTGCTGGTGTTCAGCTCAGCTCATCTAACTTGTAGAGCTGGTTAAGGGAAAGATGACAGCCAGCAAGCTCCAGGAGGGTCCTTGGCTCAGGGTACGTACTGTGAAACCTTTGACAGCTGCAGACCCAGAACAGTTTATGTCTTCTGAGGAAGAAATCATTTTTCTCCTGCAGTTCTCAGTCCACAGTGTGGAAATTCTAGAGGCTTGAAATGAGATGCTTTCAAACACATCTCAGGATGCCTGAGAGAGGCTGGCCCATCTTCAGGAGGCTTGAACTTATTGTCCTGTCAATCTGCAAGTTCAAAATGTATCAGGAACAGCTTGATTAGTGTCAGGTAGTTTGACTCCCTCTAAAGTCAGTGAAGAGGGGTATAGCTCCTCCAGACAGACGAGAGAGACAAATTGACTTTGGAGATAATGACTTAAGAACTCATTCCTACAGCAGAGTCCAACTTAGGTGTCACAATCTCCTCTGCAATGCTAAGGACATCTTAAAATACTGCTCCCTAAACCAGCCCGCTGAGCAGTGGGTCACCATATGAGCATGAAGACAATGGTGATGTTAGGGTTGTACCCATAATCTTTACATATTGCTCCTAGGAGGGATGTCCCTCTGGAAAACAGACTGAAACCTGCTTTTGGCGTAGATGGTGAGTAAAAGTCAGTCTTCTGTGGTCAGACAGAGGATCACTCCTTGCTATTAAAACACATCCAGAGGATAGGGAGGAAGCATGCCTCCACCCTCTGTTTTTATGTGGTGTCTGCATAGTGACCGGGTTTGCCAGCCATGGGAAAGGCTGAGGCTCGGTCCCTTCCTCTGTCAATGTGTATCCAAAGCGAATGCTCCAACCACTGGCCAGAGTCAGCTTGGAGGCATGTACTAAACCCAACCGAATCTGTAGCAGCTTTGGAGGAACGCCTGTGTCTCTCTCCTCCTGCAGCCCTCCAGCGTGGCTTTTGAAGCCAGAAGTGGTGCCTTCATTTTTCTGTTGATAATGACTTTCTTTCTTCCAGTATTTGCTCTAATAATTTTTTGAACTCCTGTTTTTTGAACTTGTGTCAGTGAGCTCCACAGTTTAACACCACACCTTGTGAAAAGCTTTTCTTGCCTTAAGCCTGCTCCATCATTGTTTCTTTGGCTTACCCCTAATTTCTTTGGCTAGTCCCTACTTCTTGTAAACTGAGTCAGTGTTCCCTGTCCACCGTCCCTGTGAGGTCTGAGGGTGCGTGAGTACACAGGCAAAAATAATTGCTACTAACGGTTTTAAATTGGTATTCTTCCTTCCCTTCCTTCACAGATGCTCCCCACAGATGTATGTGTAAATTGACCCTTTTCTGTCTTTACTGGCATATTTCTTTACAAATTCACATTGGTTATTTTATTAAGATAAATGAATTAGGAGAGCTAGGACATGGTCTAAATAAATTTTTAAGAAATCACTGTTGATTAAAGCCTGTCTAGATTTACTGCATGGGATTCAAACTGATTGGAACTCGTGAGCTGAAAAATTGGGTTACATTAGGTGTCCTCCTTGTAAAGCAATGGACAAATTAAAGCTGCTATATTCCCTCAGTTTTCCTAACAACGTATTTCTCTCAATGAAACAATCGCTATGACTGCAGTTCAGTTGAATGAGTTCCGTATTGTCCTTTCTAAAAAGCGCTGAGCTCAGCACAAGGCACTGCAGAGTTGCTCGGTTTGTTTTTTGTCTCATTTCAGTTTAGACATATGGCTAATCATGCCTGAAAACCGCGTAATCTTATCCAGGGCAAAATTCATATCATTATGTAGGGAGAGTTCAAGTGTTTCCCTCTTATTTTAAAATAATGTTAAACTGGGATTACGCCATATATATGTTCCTTTTGGACCTTAAATGTCCCTGTGCATTTATATCAGCCGTCTGGCTGTCACATCCATACTTACTGCCTCAGTGAGTAACAGTGACAGAAACCAGCATATTAGCTCCCAGAACAAACGAGGTCTTTTCTTTATAAAGAGATAGCTGGGACATAACTTAATATAACTGCTCCCTGTTCTTCCTAATGGAAAGCTAAGTGACATGACAGATGTCATGTCAGGTGACAGATAAATGAGTATTAATGATCTCCCAGGCTGCTGAAGTTTTAGAATATGAAAGCACATCCCACCCTCTCATGAAAATTCTCACTGTACATTTTTTTTGAGTAAAAGAATAACATTTTTGAGCAGCCTGTTAGTGTGATTTTTTTATTAGATGTAAAAGTAGCCCCTGTACCACAATAACAAACACACAGCCATCTGTGCCTGCTACATCCACGATCACTTGTACACTTTTGTGACCGAAATATGTCCACAGAACTCTATGAATATATAACGTGGGCCTCAAAACAAGTAGATTTATTTTGTCAGACACGCAGAACTGTATGTGACATACACGCACCGATTTTGTGTATTCAGCACTATTTTTGTGCCATAAGCTCACACGTCTCTGTAGGCAAAATCATGTAATTACCTGCCCCGAGGTCTCATGGCAGAGCTCTGAGTTTTTTGCTCTAGTGCTCTGTGGAGAGGATTACCTACGTGTACCTTTGCGGTGCAGATTGGCGCGTGGTGCATGGGGCAGGTTTATGTGCTGTGCTTTGCCCACGCGCACACCGATGTTGGCCAGGACTGCTCCGGCAGGTACAGGAATATCTATATAATATACATATCAGTGCATTATGAGCAGCTCATTGAGTTCAGCGTGGTACTCCTGCTGCTGCTTTTGTGCCGTTCATTATAGAAACATACTTGAGTTTGCTCAGTTGCTTATCCCAAAGGCCAACTTTTGATCTTCTCTTGGGAACCTGTCGCATTGCCTTGGTTTCTAGGTACCACAGCCAATGTGTTTACCAACTCTTTTTCTCTTTCTCGCCCTTTCTATTATGCGTCCCCTTTTTTCTGCCACACAAAGGCTCTGTGCGGTGCTTGTGTGTGGTCCCCAAGAGATGCGGGCCCGGCGAGGAGCCGGTTTTCGGTGAGGGCGCTGGGCTGGAGGATCTGTGAACCCATGCAATTAGCAGTTTAGATCCGGGACCCCACGTGTGGGAGCGGGGCCCGCGGTTGTGCCGGAGCGATGGGGACAGCCGCCCTCCGGGCGAGTGCACCGACCCCTGCCAGAAGGGTCACGCCGTACCGCAGACAGCCCCCGAGCTCAGGAAAAACCCAGAGATCAGAGCCACAATCTGTAAGTGGGGTGTCCTTCCACCCACCCCCGCCA
>VZTM01021093.1:103483-152369 GCA_013400555.1 Jacana jacana
AAAAAAGGTGACCCTTATTTTATTTATTGAGTGGGGGAACAGAGAGAAAGTGCCAGATGGAAGGACCTCAGAGCAATCTCCAACGGCTCAGCCCTGCCTGCTTGGGCGAACAGGCACTGAGGCCAGGATAAAAGGGATAGAAAGCAGGGTCAGGAGAGGTTGCATAATTACTAGAGTGGAGGTAAAAAGGGTGAGGGGGGAGACAAGGGTCTCTCTGGCCCCACCATGGGGATCTGTGCAGTCCCTGGCTCCATGTGGCTTGTGATATCCCTGGTACCTGCCGTGGGTATGAGGGATGCTGCAGGATGCCATATCAGTGCTGGTAGAAGAGTCCTGATTTTCAGGGGGCTGAGTTGCCCCTTTCCCTTCATGCAGGCTGGATCTGTAGTGTGGATCCAAGTGGATGCAGACCCAAGAGGCTCTGCCCCAAATTCCTCCCTGATGGGATGCACTGACAGCATAAACACGGGAACCCTCAGGTTACTCACAGCACATGCAGCACCGAATAGCTGGTGTTTTTACTGAAAAGATGTCACTGAGGGGAACTGGGAAAAGAAGGGGAAAAGATTGTAAAAGGTAGGGGTAGTATAAAAAAATATACCAAAACCGGTGATACTGTCTCACCTCCTAGTCCATACTAAGAAGACACATTGCACCGGCTGCGAATGATGCAGGAAGGGGTCCAGGTAAGGATACGGGTGTCAGATTCAGGGGCACTGAACCCCTTTTTCGAGGGGGCTAGAGAAGGCAGAAGGAAAGCAGCAGATGAGAGCAAAGGAGCAGGAAGGGGAACCCTGCAGGAGAAGGATAACGGGGGAATCTCCAGGGAACCCTTTTCTCTTCGTTTTTCAGAGGCGCTGGTTCACATGATAAGAAGCGGCCAAGGTTTGTCCTCGCCCCGCCTGTCCCTCGGTAATGGGCTTGTAATGACCTAAACGATTTGCTGATTAGGGACAACAAATCTGCCTTTCCGTGAGGGGTGTCCTTCACCGGGGTGGCAGCGGGGAGGGCTGGGGCCAGGGGCGACTTGCCCGTCCCCGAGCAGGAAGGTGACAGTGTTTGTTTATTCGGGCTGCTGGGAATTTGGTCGCAGAGCTGGACATTTATCCATGGAGGCATTTATCTCAGCATCTGCCTCCTCATCTTTCCAGTAGGGGTAATACCGGGGCGGGAGAGATGACTGCTGGTGTGGGTTTCTCGGTTCCATTTGCGGGGAGCGAGGGAAACGCATGGGGAGGATTTGATCAGCTCACTCATCCAGGGACATGTTAAAAAGAAAAAAGAAGGGGGAGCCGGGGGAAATAGGAAAGAAATCAGGAGTTAAAGCTCACCCCCCCGCCCCGGTCCCATCCCCGGCCCGCGGCGCCGCACGGTCCCGCTGCACCCCCTGCGCCCCGCCGAGGGAAATGCACCGGCTCCGCTCCCGGGGCCGCCCTCGGGGAGCAGTGCTTGCTCTCGGATGCAAAAACAAAAAACCCAACAAACCCAAAAAACCAAACCACAAAACAATAATCTAAAATCTAAATAATTTTTAAAATTAGGGAAAACAAACATCTCGTTGTATCAGCTTAAAAGGGACGGATCCTGCAGGACTCGCAACGCCCGGTTCTGAGCGCGGTGTCAGGATGATGGTGTTGGTTTTGGAAGGAAGGAGGGTGTTAGATCTACCTCCTCCCGGTGCAGGTGCATGAGGGAAGGTGCCTCCCACCGTGTAACCTCTGCGGGGCCGGCAAAGATACCCCAAACGGGGTGGTCTCCCGGCGGTGCGGGATGGGGGTTGAGGCGGCCGTGCCGTTCCCGGCGGTGCGCTAAGGCTCTGGCATCACCAGGCACTTCTAATTAGCAAATAAAGATGTTGATCATTAGCGAGCAACAAACCGCCGAGACAGGCGGGCTCTCCCCGGGACGCCCCGGAGCCGGGCTGAGGGCTCCGTCCTGCCCGCCGTCCCGGGCTGCTTCCCGGCCGCAGGGTGCTTCGGCCACTATCACCTGGCACGCAGCTGTAGCTCTCTTTATATTTCTTCCTCTATTTTTTCTTTCTTTCTTTCTTTCTTTCTTTTTTATTTTCTTTTTTTTTTTTTTCCCTTTCCCGTTAGCGATGCCGAAATTGAGGCGAAATCCGCCTTTCCACCACGAAAACCCTTTCCACCGCACAGCCCCTAACTGTCCTTCTCGTAATTTACCGTCTTTCTCCCCTCCGCTTCCTTCCAATTCTTTTTTTTAGCGTCTGTCTCACTCTTCCCCCATCTTTCTATTCCGCAACACCCCCGCACACCTTTTGTAATTTTTTCTATCCTCCCTCCTCCGACCCCTCCTCTCTCGCCTCTGCGGGAGCGGAATAGGGGCATAGCCGTTCCCCGGCTGGATCCCGAAGGCTTTTTTTTTATACACAATCACAGCGGCCGGTGCAAAATCTTTTTACCAAAATGTCGAAAAACCTCTGTCCGGAGTCAAACAAAACCAGTATTTTTTTTCCCTTGCTTGATTTTTGCTGCAAACACCGAGTGGTTTTGGATCGGGCTGGCTCCGCCGGGAGAGGCTGTTTGGTTCTGTTTCGCTAAGATTTTGAGTTTATTTTGGGCGCGGGTTTTTGTTGTTGTTGTTGCATCCCTATTTTAATTTCTCTGCAGAGGTTTGTTCGCCGGTACCCGCTCTTCCTTCGCCCTCCAACACGCGTGTGAAAACACAGCGTTTGCAGCCCCGCAACCATCATTACCTGCCCCGGGGCAAACGCGCCAGGGGCAGGCGGGGACCTCGGGAGTCCCTGGACCCTTTAGTCCCGGGGGGCAGCCCCGGCAGGGCCCGGGCCGTCCACCCCCGGGCCGAGAGCTGCTTTGCCGGAGGACTAGCTCGGTTGCTCCGTGGTTTCGCAACGACATTTCTCACGGTGAGCCGAGCCAGGCTCCGAAACAAAATCAGCGTGTTTATGTCCCCCGGGGTGGGTTTTCTATGATAGATGGCTGCCCGGGGCTTCTACCTCCTGCTTCGTCCTCTTCGCTCCCCGATAATTTACAAGTTTATCACACACGCACACAATTATACCTGTGTGTATATATATATGTGACACACATGACAAATTCGTGTTTCTTTACACGAAACATTTGTGAAACATGCAATGAAATGTGCCTTGCGCGTAGGAAGCACGTTATATGCGCGTTAGTTGTAATTCGAAATTGTTATAGTTCTACATAGTGTAGAAAATACTTCGAAGGCAATTTACGCGTGTCATTAATTTAAGTATATCCTTCAGCTAAATTTAGTCCACATATTTAGATGAATTAGGTTCTTAAGTGAGAATCGGAAGTATAAAGTTTAGAACGGGCATATTCGTATGATGCACACAATTACAGGTATCCAAGACTTACACTATGGGTGAATACGTACATCCGCGGTATTTTCAGAAAGACTTTATCATTTATACGACTGTTTGTACGTGTATGTGCATATAGATAGAAACGGCCTGCAAATATATACGTGTGTAATATATAAAGGACCTTTGAGCTTTACAGAATTACCGAAACGACCATTTAGATACAGATATGCCACACGTCCTTAAACGATCCGTACGCGGGCGTGTGCGCACACACGAACTCGTGGTGCACAGCGAGGGCGGTGCCGGGGGAGCCGGGGGGGAGCGGACGGGACCCCGACCCCCGCGCTAATTGCCGATCTGCCCTCAGCGAAACGCGCCTCCTCTTCTTCTTCCTCCCCCTCCTCCTCCTCCTCCCCGCTGGGGAGCGAAAGCGCTCAGCCCCCGGGGACCGCGGCCGGGGTGGACTTCCCGATGCTCTCTCTATCCCCGGTCCATCCTCCCCCTTCCCCGCTCCCCGAAGCTCCCTGGCCGCGGGGATGAACAGACCGGCTCTCTCCTTCCAGCGGCGCCGGCGGGAAGGTGCCGGTGTCAGCCCGGCGCGGTGCGGTCCGTCCCCTCTTAGTATCACCCGCACCCTGGATTTTGCGGGCGCCCGGGGACCTACCCCCGCAGAGGAACGTCGGGCCGAAGGAGGGGGGAAAAAGCGAGTAGAGCAAAGCTTGAAGGCTAAATACAGCCGTCCATGGGCGTTATGAAAACGTTATTTTAGGAAAGGGGGTCGGCTCCAAGCCCAGAGGCACCAGCTCGCCTTGTACTGGCGACCAGAAACGCAGGAGCACGTGTGTGCTGTGGGCTTGCTGCTGCTTCTTGGTCCCCAAAGCCCCTCGTGAAAATCACGATATCATCAGAAATCCCCCCCACACCCTCCACCCCCAACCTTCCTCCCTCCCCAACCTTCCTCCCTCCCCAAGGGCTTCAACGCGGAGTCCGTGATCTACACCGAATTCAGGTGCTTTAGCGTCAATCGGTGGGGCAGAGAGATCCCACTCAGCTCCCACCCGGGATGGCTGTTAGCGGGCTCCTCTCCCCACAAATCTGTTTGGTGGAGCGGAGGCAAACCAATTTAATTTCTGCTGCTAATTACGCTTTAAACTGAGCCCGGAGCAGGCAGGCTGGGAGCTGCAGAAGGGTGTGGGTAGGGGGCGGCGGGGGAGGGGGGAAGACACGAAAGGCTGTCCCTCCCCGGAGCCGGTTCCTTTCTGGTCTTGGGCACACACGGTTTGGTTTTGATTGCCCACCTTGTGTCTCTCCACTCCAGAGGCTCAGAGGCTGTTTGGGGCAGAGGAGAGCCGAAAGTTAATTGTGGGGTTTTTAACACGGAGAGGGTGAAATTAAACAAAAATTGAAGCGTGATTCTTGTGTAGCCAAGAGACCTAGGCATAAAACCGTGCCATCTCCCCCAGCTTTCTCCTTTGGCAGACAGGGAAAGCGGTCCCTGTTTAGCAGGATCGTGCCCCTGCCCACATTGCAGTGCCAACAGCACCTGCCAGCGCTGCCCGACTTCTGGATTTCTGCTTTTAATAGACATTGTACGGTTGTTAGTACAGTTTGGCATCCAGACCTTGCTTCTGTACAAATTTACACAGTATGTAATACAATCTAAAATACGTAGCACACAATATGGAATATATATATATAAGAAACACTGCACAGCATAAAAACACGTACCATATTCCACATAATATCGAAAGTGCAATAATGGCAGACATATAGTAAGGTGGGGGATACTCAAGATGCCGTGTCTTGTACTGTCTTGTATGTAAAGCTCCTATTACAAGCTATTAGTTAGCTTGTTTGGTGATCTTAAGATGATTCATAGTCAATTAACCCTTGGGACTAAATTATCCCGCACTACTGCTGCCTCAGGTCGATTTCTACATAATCTTTCAGCCCTAATACATCAGCTCTCTCTGCGGCTGAGGCACAGGAAAATGCTGTGTCTTGCCCTTAATTTATAGATGTGTATGTGCAAGTGTAGTCAAAATCTACAGTGACAGTTTCTTCACTAAGCTATATGGTGTGTGTGTAGTCACTGTACATGTATATGGATATTATTTGTTTGTCAAACTGTAAAATTTCAAGGTTGGCACGGTCTTTTTTTTTGTTGGGAACGTGCATGGTTTTGACTTCTATTCAAAGTTACCCAAGATAAAAGCCTGGGAAGGAAAGGAAAATCATCGTGGAGGTGCACTGCAGCTGAGCCTGGGGGAAGCTGGCTTGCTGGTTGCACTCCTAGACTAGGGCTAGGATGCCCAAGCTAGGACTGGGCAAAAAGCTGGAGGCTTCGTTTTCCAGCTTCTTTAGTGAGCTAGCCCACATGGAGGAGAAAGCTGCAGGAGCTAAGCCAGGGAGAGAAGAGCTAGCGTGTCTTTTGGTGTGTTGCTAAAGTGACTGTGATCTGAAGCCAGGGATGCACATTACAGTTGTCCTTAGAAGCCCAGATTTCTCTGTTGTCGCTGTTCAGGGCTGCAGGAAGAGAAAGTCTTTTACCTAATGTCATGGGGTGCTGCTTTAGAGAACTGTTCTCTTCTCATCTCTGCTATCGTTTCTTCTGTGATTTTTGAAGACATCATTGAAGTTAAGATTCCCGACAGGAATAATACTAAGTGCCTGTGAGTCTGCATGTGCGTGTTTGCAAGTCACAGACAAACACCCACATGGATCCCACAGCCGTCAATAGGAAACACGTGCGTGTCCACAGAAAAGCGGCTTGCATTTTGGGGAGAATATCTGTGTGTGAGAGAAATGTAGAAAAATAGGGTGTGGGGTGGACACAGACACAANGCTCTCTCTATCCCCGGTCCATCCTCCCCCTTCCCCGCTCCCCGAAGCTCCCTGGCCGCGGGGATGAACAGACCGGCTCTCTCCTTCCAGCGGCGCCGGCGGGAAGGTGCCGGTGTCAGCCCGGCGCGGTGCGGTCCGTCCCCTCTTAGTATCACCCGCACCCTGGATTTTGCGGGCGCCCGGGGACCTACCCCCGCAGAGGAACGTCGGGCCGAAGGAGGGGGGAAAAAGCGAGTAGAGCAAAGCTTGAAGGCTAAATACAGCCGTCCATGGGCGTTATGAAAACGTTGTTTTAGGAAAGGGGGTCGGCTCCAAGCCCAGAGGCACCAGCTCGCCTTGTACTGGCGACCAGAAACGCAGGAGCACGTGTGTGCTGTGGGCTTGCTGCTGCTTCTTGGTCCCCAAAGCCCCTCGTGAAAATCACGATATCATCAGAAATCCCCCCCACACCCTCCACCCCCAACCTTCCTCCCTCCCCAACCTTCCTCCCTCCCCAAGGGCTTCAACGCGGAGTCCGTGATCTACACCGAATTCAGGTGCTTTAGCGTCAATCGGTGGGGCAGAGAGATCCCACTCAGCTCCCACCCGGGATGGCTGTTAGCGGGCTCCTCTCCCCACAAATCTGTTTGGTGGAGCGGAGGCAAACCAATTTAATTTCTGCTGCTAATTACGCTTTAAACTGAGCCCGGAGCAGGCAGGCTGGGAGCTGCAGAAGGGTGTGGGTAGGGGGCGGCGGGGGAGGGGGGAAGACACGAAAGGCTGTCCCTCCCCGGAGCCGGTTCCTTTCTGGTCTTGGGCACACACGGTTTGGTTTTGATTGCCCACCTTGTGTCTCTCCACTCCAGAGGCTCAGAGGCTGTTTGGGGCAGAGGAGAGCCGAAAGTTAATTGTGGGGTTTTTAACACGGAGAGGGTGAAATTAAACAAAAATTGAAGCGTGATTCTTGTGTAGCCAAGAGACCTAGGCATAAAACCGTGCCATCTCCCCCAGCTTTCTCCTTTGGCAGACAGGGAAAGCGGTCCCTGTTTAGCAGGATCGTGCCCCTGCCCACATTGCAGTGCCAACAGCACCTGCCAGCGCTGCCCGACTTCTGGATTTCTGCTTTTAATAGACATTGTACGGTTGTTAGTACAGTTTGGCATCCAGACCTTGCTTCTGTACAAATTTACACAGTATGTAATACAATCTAAAATACGTAGCACACAATATGGAATATATATATATAAGAAACACTGCACAGCATAAAAACACGTACCATATTCCACATAATATCGAAAGTGCAATAATGGCAGACATATAGTAAGGTGGGGGATACTCAAGATGCCGTGTCTTGTACTGTCTTGTATGTAAAGCTCCTATTACAAGCTATTAGTTAGCTTGTTTGGTGATCTTAAGATGATTCATAGTCAATTAACCCTTGGGACTAAATTATCCCGCACTACTGCTGCCTCAGGTCGATTTCTACATAATCTTTCAGCCCTAATACATCAGCTCTCTCTGCGGCTGAGGCACAGGAAAATGCTGTGTCTTGCCCTTAATTTATAGATGTGTATGTGCAAGTGTAGTCAAAATCTACAGTGACAGTTTCTTCACTAAGCTATATGGTGTGTGTGTAGTCACTGTACATGTATATGGATATTATTTGTTTGTCAAACTGTAAAATTTCAAGGTTGGCACGGTCTTTTTTTTTGTTGGGAACGTGCATGATTTTGACTTCTATTCAAAGTTACCCAAGATAAAAGCCTGGGAAGGAAAGGAAAATCATCGTGGAGGTGCACTGCAGCTGAGCCTGGGGGAAGCTGGCTTGCTGGTTGCACTCCTAGACTAGGGCTAGGATGCCCAAGCTAGGACTGGGCAAAAAGCTGGAGGCTTCGTTTTCCAGCTTCTTTAGTGAGCTAGCCCACATGGAGGAGAAAGCTGCAGGAGCTAAGCCAGGGAGAGAAGAGCTAGCGTGTCTTTTGGTGTGTTGCTAAAGTGACTGTGATCTGAAGCCAGGGATGCACATTACAGTTGTCCTTAGAAGCCCAGATTTCTCTGTTGTCGCTGTTCAGGGCTGCAGGAAGAGAAAGTCTTTTACCTAATGTCATGGGGTGCTGCTTTAGAGAACTGTTCTCTTCTCATCTCTGCTATCGTTTCTTCTGTGATTTTTGAAGACATCATTGAAGTTAAGATTCCCGACAGGAATAATACTAAGTGCCTGTGAGTCTGCATGTGCGTGTTTGCAAGTCACAGACAAACACCCACATGGATCCCACAGCCGTCAATAGGAAACACGTGCGTGTCCACAGAAAAGCGGCTTGCATTTTGGGGAGAATATCTGTGTGTGAGAGAAATGTAGAAAAATAGGGTGTGGGGTGGACACAGACACAATAACACACAGCTTTAAAAAAAAAAATAATTTGGGAAGACAGCAAAGGAGATCTTTCTCAAAGGCTAATCTATGCAAATTGACAGAAAAAAAGCCTATTCACATTAATGAGTATCAAGCTGTAAAAACACATGCAGAGTGGAGTTTATTGGCAGCATTAGTTACACGGTATAATCTTTCGATTTCAAACTCTGTAATTATTTGGTCACTAAAGAGCTCTTTTTATTGCTCAGCCATGGTTTAGAGGTTACATTACAATCGCTGATGTTCCAAGCTTATTATTCTCTTCTGATCACTGGTAACATTGCATGCTTCAAAAAAATGCCTGAATTATTTTATAATCTTTTATTTTTCTGCCTCCTCCTCTAAATTTAAAACCAGATTTCCAGCTTTTGTGGTTAGTTTGTACTGAAAGTGACTCATACTCATCAGACTGGGCCTATTAATTTACTTGAATTGTTTTTGAGAGGAAAGAAAAAAAGTTTATTTAAAGCACCATCAAGTGTATTTCTTTTCCCCTTCCGAGCGAAATTAGGCACTTTTTTTTTTTTTTGCCTTGTGATCTGTGTGCAAAATAATCAGAAACAAACTGGTGTGGGAGAGAGGAGGGAACCGGAGACTTGTTCCAACCTTTGACTTTGACTTGTCCATCTTACCATGAGGGTTTGCGAGGGGGTTTGTGCAGCACCTTACCTGCAAGTTCACAAAATTCTTGGGTTATTTTCTGCCATGTAGTGATGCCCCAAGGGGCTACAGTTCAGCTACACACTGTAAAGTGTTCAGTGCTTATCCATCTGATGAGCTCAGGAGCAAGAGATTTATGATAAAAAACACTTGTTGGATTACTACCTTCCAGCCATTTAAGGGCTTAATGGGCAGGATCAGGAAGCCTCATTTATCCTTCAAAGTGTTGCCATCTAGGCATTTGGAGATGTCCTCTTTGCCAAGTGCAGACTACAGTCTCTGCTCTGTAGTGATTTCTGTCTGCTTCTCGATTCTAACTTCATGTAGTGAGGTAACTTCTGCTGTAACCTTGAACTTGCTAGAGGAAAACGTGCATACCAATTCAGTATTAAATGCCCCTCTCTCCCTCCCATCTTTCAGAGGGGAAAAACCCCCAGGGCCATATAACAGCCAGAATTAAAGAACATTTACTTGCATTCAGCTTGGGGTGCTGGTGTTCAGCTGCTGTCTGGAGAGGTTCAAGGTTTTTCTTGGTGAGGATGGGGAACCTCTACACAGGCAAGATGATGCAGTGGCCACATTGTAATGACATCATTAATACTCCAGCATGATATAGCCACACCTGAGGCTGAAATACTGCTGTAACCCTTTAACGATCAGATATGGTAGATGTGGTACTTAGATACATGGTTTCATGGTGGACTTGGCAGTGTGAGTTAGCAGCTGGACTTGATCTTAAGGGTCTTTTCAAACCTTAATGATTCTGTGACATTACATTGCAGGTCAGTGTACTTTCTAGAGGGCAGAGACCTGACATAATTCAATCACTTTTGGTTATGATTCACTGGTCATCAGATCAGATAGGGCTCATCAGGTAGGACAGGAGTCTATTTTGACACCAGAGACACATTCCCCATGGTTCTATCCAACAGCATTCATCTCTGCTAGGGACCAGCAAACACCATAAAAATGTCGTCAGGGGCTTAGCTCTTTTCTAGGGTGGTGGCACTTCCCCTGGTTATGGTTTGGCTCCAGTCTCCCTCCAGCACTAGCAACATTGCTGCTGAGCCTTATCTGGTGCTCAAGTGCCTTGGCCAATCTCTTAGGCAGTTGCTAATCCCAGGGAAATGCCCTGCATGTCCACCCTGTGTGTTTAATCCCAGTCTCTGCAGGTTGATTTCCTAAACCACAGTTAAGCGGTGCGGCTGGACAAAGCAGCAGCTCCTCACCCCGCTGTTCGCTGAGCAGAGCTATGGGGAAGCCAACGATGTGTTAGTGAGATCTGGACTTCAGGGCTTTGCTGCTCATTTCTCTAGGAAGCAGGTTTTATTTCTGCATCTGGAGCATGACTTCCCTCAACCTTTTCTTCCTTTGCAGGCATTGCTGCTGGTGAAAGCACAGTCAGCAAATGCATTCTCCTGGCCCCAACAGCCCCCTGTTCTGATTCGGAGTATGTACCCCCTTGTGATGTACTGCAAAGGGGGTGTGTGCACCCTGGGCTGGGACATCCCTGGTTGAAAACCTTCCCAAGCTTCCAGCAGAGGTGCAACAAAGCACCCTGTTGACTTCAGTGAAAGTATGGGACTGGTTGCCAAGAAACTTAGGGATCCTGCATTGTCCCATGGGTTCTGGGAGGGATTTGAACCAATGACCAAATTTAGAAAGCTGACTGGAGCGAGCTGGTTTCACTCTCACCCCCCCATCCCAATTTTAGATTTTCATCTAAAATCTCATTTTCATTGTGATTATATATTAGATATCATCGTAGTCTATTTGACAAGCTGGGATTCTGGCTTCAGGCTCTGCTGCCAAAGAGCCACGGATGGAAATAACCAAATAACCTTATGTACCTCTGGCACAACGTAGCGTGCAAACAGAGCACAAACACCCCAAATCTGTTGTTCTGTCTTTGATTTTGATTGACTTCAAAGAAACGTTAAAAATAATAATGAGAAGCTGATGACATCGCGGCCTGAGGAATGCACCACTGCTAGAGAACAGATGGTGCAAAGACAATTTTTGGAAACTTTTTTGAAAAACTGAACTTGGGACCTGGGCCTTTCTTAGATTTATCCTATTTATTTTGCTCTAACTTGGAGCAACTGCAGCACTTGGCGGTCGGGATCCATTCAACACCATCGATTGTGCTGCAGAGGAATGCAGCTCTAGCAAGATAATGTCTTCTTTCTCAGCGATCAGTAATATTTCTTCTTTTGTGTTTGAGAGGGCTCATGCCTTTTCCTGTGTTCTAACTGGAAGGAAATTAACTGAGTTAATTTCTTAAATTGTTGTGATTTCGGCGATATCTGAGCAGGCTTTAGAGTAAATAAATAGCTATGAAGAAAAGGGATCATTGGTTTGTCCTTCAGTTCTGTATTTTACAGAACTGAAGGACCACCTTAGTGGTTTCTGCTCAAATGTTTTACTTAGCAGTCCCACAGTTATTTTCAAGTGGAAGTTAAGTCAGTCTGTAGTAAATTTAATCCTATCTATAGTACAGTGGCTTTTCTCAGTCTTAATTCACTGGCTTCTTATGAATAGTCACAGCCTCTTAGATGACTTCAGATTCAACAGGTGATGTTGTTACTGTTATATTGAACCCAACAAGTCGTACCAGACAGAAGAACCTTATGAAGAAAAGCATCTGACCTTAGTCTGAAGACTTTCAATGATAGAGTCCACTTTATCCTTTGATCAATGATCCTGTGTTAAAAAGATCTATGTTTTATTGCTTATTCAAATTTGTCTGGCATTTACTTCCAAGCAATGAATCTCACTTGGCATTTCTCAGCTAGATTAAAGAGACACTCTGTACCTGGTATTTTCTTTCTCCAGCTGCATGTACTTGGGCATCCTAGTGAAGTCATCTCTTAATCTTCTTTGTGATAGACTAATCAGATTGAGCTGCACAAGTCTCTTGCTAGAAGACATGGTGGTTTTGTGTTGGTTTTTTTTTGGTTTTTTTTTTTTTTTTTACAGCCCTCAAATCATATGGATTTCCATATGGCTTGACATCAGTGGAGATTTATGCTAGCTTGGAATTTGGCTGTATATTTCAATTACTGCGAACATTTTGTGGCCTGGTGTGGAACGCGCATAGGAGCATGACAAATTATTTGTAACATGCATATCTGTTGAACTTGGTTTAGCAACCAAATGGAGTAAAATTCAGCTGCATGCAGATGATCAGCAGAAAGCCCATGTCCCATTAAACTGTTTTCATGGGTTTACGTTCATCCTAAGTGCAACTGAGGCCATGGGAGCAAAGATAAACATCAGCCATTGAGACAGATGCTTAACTTATGCACCTCATTTTTCATGGCCTCAGTGGAGTTGGGCTGATTTACACCAGCTGAAGACCTTGGCCCACAATAAGCAGCAAAAACTGATAAAAGAGTCCAATCCTCAGCTGGTCACTGATATGAGAGCTTGAATGCAACCTCAGTGCTTGGTAATATTTCATTAAGATCCTGAGTCAATATGGCAAGGGGACATAGTTATAATAGAGCAAAGCTGCAGCAACTTCACAGAATCCTAATTGCTGCAGGGCTTCTGAGGGGGAATATGGTCCATCATTTTGGTTATTAGTAGTTTTCCCCTTAAAGTTGATACAGAGATAGGTAAGCAAAATCCTAGTGTTCAGCTGCTGGAAGTTGTTTGGATGTCATCCAAATGCTTTCCCTTGGTTATGGAAGCCACCCAGCAAGGTCCTGAGAGCCATGGGACTCAGCGGCCTGTGTCAGTGCCCATTGGAGTCTTGGTTTTCCATGCACATACATTTTCACACAAACACTGGGGTACATACATGTGCACATAGGCTTGTATAAGTAGATGCTCACAGAAATCATAGAATCATAGAATCATTCAGGTTGGAAGAGACCCTTGGGATCATCGAGTCCAACCATCTGCCCTACTCCACAAAGTTCTCCCCTACACCATATCCCTCAACACCACATCTAATTGACTCTTAAACACATTCAGGGATGGGGACTCCACATCCCTGGGCAGCCTCTTCCAGTGACTGCCCGTATAACCATGGCCATTTATGTTTGTATATGTGTTATAAATATGTACATCTCAATACAGGAATGCATCCATTTATATTTTATAAAGAGGGATATAGATAAGGCTGATGCTATGGATATGAATGTGTGTGTGTTTGTTCTAAGCTGATGTCTGGTTGTGTACACTAGTATGATCAAGAGCATGTGAATAGAAGCGTGTGTGTTTATCTATGTGTGTGTGGAGCTGGTGTGGGGAAGGGCCACTGGGAAATAAATGATACGAAACGTCTGTACATTCCAGGGAAATGTTCAGATCCCTGAGGTTAAGGGATATGCTCTAGTCATAAAAATAAACACACTGGTGTAGCATGCCATTGATACATGGAAAAACTCACTAAGGACGGGTAAAGTTTCAGCTTTCACCTCCTTCTGATGGTGAGCTAGCTGCTTCCCTTGCTGCCTCTTTTGACAGTTCAAAGTAAAATGACATTTTAAATAAGAGGTTAAAGAGCAGAGGAAAACAGAGGTTTTCTGCTTGAACTGGGGGAAATTTGATAAACCAGTCTTTCAGAGATGCCAGCGATTTCAAAAGGCTCCATTTCCTTTTGATAAGGTTTAGAGAGAGTAATTCAGAGTAGGATCTGTTAGCCAGAGCTCTTAGCCGCTAAAATATCAGATCAGAGGCTGAGCTATTTCCCCAAGACTAACGGTTAGCTATTGCAATGTATAGCCTATTGTGCTAAGCCCTTTACAAAATCTTTGCACCACCACTTCTATCCTGCCTTTAAAATCGCACTTAGATTTGGAAGAAGAATGGTCAGAGGGTTTTAATTAGGCAAGACCTGAAGAAAGGCTCATGCACTTTAAAGCTTGACCTACTTTTTCCAACTATGTGTGTCTAATAAAAGATACTACCTCTCCTTGCAAACATCGCCTTGTTCATATCCCCAGACCACAGTGACTGCACCAATGGTCCCTCAAGAACATGAAGCACAGAAGTACCCAGAATTGTAGAGGGTAGAAGTTCTGACCTATTACCATTGGTTGTGTTGGAAGTTCAACTGCCTGCCATTCATCAAGTTTCCATTGATAAAAGTGGATAATCAGTGACAGAGAGATGCTATGATCCTGTTCAGACATGAGAAATGCATTTCTTCAGTGGTTATAATCACATTAGAAATGGTTATACGTTGTTAAATATATAGAAAGGATATTAAACCCATCCTACTGGTGTGCATGAAACAAGACCATACTAATACTAGTTCATGTTAAAGTACATCAGCTGAGATTCTGCTTCTAGGTCCACCACAAGAAGATCTGGTAGAATGGAACTGACTCTCATTTTGATTTAGGACTAATGATGATGCAGATACAACTGGTTCAAGCCATTTTCATCTGTGCACTGACACCTACAGCTCCAACCCTGACCTGATAGCATGGGCAGAGCTTATGTTTCAAATGAGTACTGGACAAACACTGGTCACTACTCAACTGCACCATGGCTGGCTTGAAAACTTCATTTCCAAATAACCTAGAAACACAGCAACACCTAGATACTGGTTAGCCCTATGTAAGTCACAAAGCCAAGTTTTACAGGTGAATCCAAAATAATCTGGATTCTTTTCCTTGACGTGGAGAAATTTCACGCAGGGCTTTGTGGACATTTATCTGCTTTGTTTGGAAACCTCGGGATAGATGTTCTCTTTTAGTAACAAATCTGCAACTCCATGAGGCTCGGGGAAGGTGGAAGTAGTGGTAAGACCTTTGTATCATACCAGTATTGCTGGTAGGAATTACTGGGGATGTATGTATTTCCCTGTGATATTCCGTAGACCAATGTACGGACATTGTTGTCATCAGATGTCTAAGGCACAACTTTTTGGACATAACTCCAGGCACACGGGAGCGTTAGGACTGTAGACCTCCCAATACAGTCAACCTTGTAGATGATCACAATGAAAGAACAAGTGCATTGGAAGCCTCCTGATTGGACATCTTTTGGTCTCTAGGAAAAAGAAGCTATCAGTGGGAACTCAAACAGAATATGATTTGCTGGCTTAGGCAGGCTTAGGGTCCTACCTTCCCCTTAGGTTTGGGGAAGGAGGAAAGCTGGTCTTTCGCATGCTATACTGACTGAGTTGAGGTCACTGTTTTGTCAGTGTAAAAATGAGTGGCAAGATAAATGATCATGTACTTTTATGCACTTCCCCCAGGATCAGAGGGTGATAACTGGGTTGTCGGAACACCAGTGGGTTGCTCTGAGTGACAGAGCAATTATGGCATGGTTGTAAGAGCAAACTTTTGACCAGCATGGTCTAGCTTACTCCCTCTTAAGACAGTGGAAGGCCAGATACAATAATTCTTCCTCTGTTCCATGCCTGGAAATGTCAATAGCAAACTTCTGGTAAGCAGACTTCAGGCATCCCCATCATCTGATGGGATTAGAAGAGGTCCCCAGAAGATCATTCTGCACTACCTGAGGTGCGTACCAGTTCCCAGCTCCTCCCAGGGATCACATGTGACCCATGGGACCTCAGGACAATATTTACTTTTCTAAAATATCATTGTGCCATGGCTTTGGGACATGAGGCACATCTTTGTTCTGCCTATGTATTGAAGGAGGGAGTGCAAGATGCCTGGGATAGGCAGCAGTGGGGGGAGGATACTGATGTGCTCTGTGGAGTGTTGAGTCCAGCCTTGGATATACCTGAGGACCTTCCTTGGAAGACAGCATCATGATCCGTTGTGTTGCTCTCGTGAAGCACAACAGCCCTGGCTGAGGGGCAGAATTTGGATGGCTTTGCTGTCAGATAAAGAGTGGGGTTTGGATGATGGAAAATGTATTTCCCATTGGTTACTCTCTCCCAGGTTCCTGCATTACACAAGCCAGTGGCTTCACAGCCTCTGACACAGTTCCTCCTGGTGCACAAACAACCATTGGGTGCTCTAGTGGCGGCTGAAAAACTTGAATGTATGTGAAAGAGTAGAGAATACAACCAGCACATCCAAAATGCCATCAAGAAAGGGTCAATCAAAACACATAGGTACAAAGTCACCACACTGAAAATACCAAATCTGTCCTTGGCTGGTGTGACTTGCCAAAACCATTAACTGGAATATGCTGATTCACATCAACTGAAAATTTGACCCACCACTGAGTTGTATGGACTGTGTGGAGTAAGGGATGTGCGGGCTCTGTAAATATGCATCCTGTAGATGTGCATGTGTGTGTATAGTGCAGAGAGAAAGATGGAAGATAGAAACATGTATCTGGCTAGGAAAAAAAAATAACGTCTTTCTGTAACAGCCTGGGATGTGACACTGAAGGTCTCTGTTCTGGGTGCGATGTACAGCAAACCCCTCATTTTCATTCAGGTTTTCGCAATCACTGCTATCTTAACTCCGAGCCTCGTTAAATCAACCTCGGCTGAACTGTGGTACAATGTTACAGTGCAGATCCTCCCCTTCCCCAGTGGGAAGCTAACTTGGACTCAGGAGCCATCATTTAACCTTGGAGTCTCTGAATCAACAAGGCAGTTTCTGCAGAGACACCTGGCAGCATGTGCATTTTATGCTTTAACATGGCTGGTAAATCCTGGGTGGTTAAGTAAACTTAACCTTCATTTATGAAACTTGCGAATCAAAGGGTAAAATGTGCCTTGTGCAAGTAATTACGTAAAGGTCTTAGAGAGTGGAGTTATCACTTAAAGACGCCGGGCATTGCTAATGAGTTGACTGAGAATTGATCTCTCTGTAATTTAGTTATTTATATGCAGTTCCTGTTTTCCATGCTCAGCTATAGGTCAAGCCCACTTTGAACTGCTCAGAGACCCCCAAGTTTGTCAAGCAAAGTCCCAAAGCCATGGCACAATGATATTTTAGAAAAGTAAATATTGTCCTGAGGGGCTTTAAAAAGGAGGCAAAGCTGTTTGCTTTCTAGCTGGTTCTTTAAACTGGACAACTGCTTCCTGTTACTAAGGGTCTCTCAGCAACGTGACTTTGCTTCTGTTAAATAGAAGACAGCTTCAGGAAAAATGTCAGTACCACCTTCCAGGTATTTTCATATCCCAGCGAGCTGGGTAGGAACAGACTTGGGTTTCTGAGTAGAGATATGTTTGCATTATTCTGCAAAAGGTGTAGCATGGGGCATAATGGATCCTGGGTTAGAGGAAGCTTTGACAAATCTCAGACTGCTAAATGTTGCCCTCAGGGCTGGTTTTATGCCAAATGGCTGTGAGCCACGTTCAAAGGCTTTTTTGCTGCCCTATATAATCATGCCTGGGCATATATTTCACATATCAGTACGTTGCAGATGTTAGCATGTGTCTGTAGGCTCAGGTATGGACTTGTTGATGCTGCTGCTGAGGGATTCGTGAAGATGGGCTCTCATTTGCACGAGAGTATCTCGTGGGGAGGAACAGGCGATGCTCTGCTATAGTTTGGATGCCTGACCTGTCACCTGTACACCCTGTGCTTCCACAAACACCTCACTCATGCTGGAGCTGGGTGCCCATAGGAGCATACACACACTCTGCCCTTTTCTGCAGACTTCAGCTGAAAGTTCGTGCAGTATAGGCAGGCAGAGCACATGTGAGTTCGAGCACACCTGTGTCCAAGTAGCCAGCATCACCCAGAAGACCAGCTGAGCTGGGGTTTTTAAGCCAGGAACTGTAGGATGTGTCTCATGCCTAAATGTGGCTGTTTGGGAGCTGAGCTACAGACTGGCCACGGCAAAAGTAAACCAAGAAGTGCAGGTGGGGAGCCTAGAAATTACAGTTGAGCTTGTTTTCAGCCATTCACCTGACAACACAGATATCTGGTAGAGGGTTTTCTTCCTCTTCAAACTGGTGTTACTGAAAATACTGGCATTTGTGGGCGGGGAGCTGTTTACAAATAGCTGAGGGGCTCTGCTGTTTTATATAAGGGACACTGGCTACAATGGTTGAAAAGCTGCTGTGTAAAGAGTGATGACTTGCAAGAGCAAGACATTCCTGGGAGCAGCTGCTGCTGAACATGGAACTGAACCTACCCTCCTCTAGCGCACTTCCATAGCTGCTGTGCTGGTTTATGGCTCACTAGTGCAGATGAAGACTTGAACTTTTCAACCTTTCAAGACTTTAAAGACTTTAAAGACTTTCAAGTTGTTCTTGACTCATGGCTTCATGAGGTATTATCATGGCTTGAGGTTTTTTTAATTTGTGGGCTTTTTGGGTTTGGGGGATATATTTTTATATGTTTTTGGTTGGTTTTTTGTTTGGTGGTTTTGGTTTTTGTGGGTTTGTTTTTTTTTTATTTTNCCTTTTATATGTTTTTGGTTGTTTTTTTGGTTTTGTTTTTGAGAATGACACCTTTGGCTTGTAGCCAAGTACCCTAGATAGAACATTCTCCTTTCTCATGCTTCCTTAAGTTGTGGTTGAGAGGCTAAAGATACCTGGGCAGCCCAAATCTCCCAACCTGGCAAGTCATGAGGTTTCTTCAGCTTTAATACATCTCTTGGTGGAAGGACTTAAATCAGGCTCTGATAGGCTTCTGTCTTTGCCATTGCAATCTTTTACCTGCTGAACACTTCTGGGACAGCAGAGAAATGGTGTTGTGAAGGTGGCACACAGCTTTTTACATGGGCAGGGCTCAACCCATGGCAGCAGCAGAAGCCTTGCACTGAGGTTTCTTGTGGCTGATGGGCATTGTCATGGAGCATCTCATATTAGATTGCTGTCATCTCTAAAGGGCAATTTTTGCACCAAGAACGTCTCAGAGACTTAGGATGGACTAATCACAATCTGTATCAGTCTGTGTCCTCCCTAGATAGATTTGAGAGATAAATGTGGATCATGTCAGCTTGGTTCTACTCGTGAAAAGACAGGGAGACTCCTGAAGGTTGGAGAAAATCTGCAGAAGAGGTTTGTTGGGATATCTCTTTCCCCACTAGTTCTTGGTAGCTGGAGCCTCACCATTTCAAATCAGGCAAAGAGGGATATCCTCAAATGTAGCACCATGCCTTCAAGGAGAACCTTGTCACCATTTGAACCTTAATAACTCACCCTCCGTTCCCTTGTGCCTTTAGCAGGCTTTAAATGTCTCCCCTAAATCTCCTCTCAGTGATGCAGGTCTTTTTCTCCATCCCCAGAAGCATCCCTGGTTGCTTCTGTAGGAGCTTTGCTGGGCGGCCGGTCTGCAGGGAGGAAGGCAGCCTTCGCCATCTAGTGAGCAACGCACACCATCACCGGCAGCTGCAGCTGAAGGAAGGGCTGATCCATTGCTCCAGTGAAAACCCCTTTTTCTCACCTCTGGAAGAAGGTACTAACATGCCAAGCTGAAACCTAGATCATACCCTCTTACCCACCGTCATTAACGTCTTACTGACAAGCTTTCATAGACAGCAAATTAGACAGTCTTGCCTAGAATGTAAGCGTTTTGCCTCCTGGGAGGACCGCTGCAGCTAAAGCATGCATGTTTCTCCCCTGTTTTGGTTGGGATTTCAGTCAGAGCCATGGGAGCACCACGGGAATGGGGAAACAGATCGCTGTGATGTGGTCATTTAGTTCTATGTGTACTAAGAAGTCCACAGGTGGTCTGTGGATGTATTAAGAATAGAAACAAAATTGTCCATGATGTGCAATGCATATACCCAGAAGAAATTTTATTTCTTTTTTCTTATTTTTACTGCGATGCCCATAAATGTACAGGGTCCAAATTCCCTCTGTCTCAATTTAAGAAATGTCTGATAAATGAATGCTTCTTTGGAGGGTTTCTAAAGATTACCTGTCATCTGCTGAGAGACACTAATGAGAAGGAAGCAGGGCAGGATCTATTGATAGATCCATTCCTGCCTTCCTGTCTGGATTTCTACTGCCTGTCCCCTATTTTTAACCCGGGCTCCAAAGGAAACAGGGGGTTGTGTGATTGTTATGCCCACATTGGTCTATCATTTCCTGCCTAATTATTCAAATGGTCAGTTTTCAAGCAGGCTTGTGTGTGGAGTAGATTCCTATTAGATCCCTTCATGTTTTGTGGAAATAAATAGCCACAGGGGAGGAAAAGACCCCAGATCAGTGTGCCGGCGGAAGGAAGGTTGTTGAATGAGTCCAGCCCCTTTAAAATATATAGAATCGTATAATCATTTTGGTTAGAAAAGACCTTTACAATTAAGTCCAACTGTAAATTTAACACTTCCAAGTCCCACTAAACCACGTCCCTAAGTGCCACATCTACACGTCTTTACACCTGCATGTAACCTGCAGATGATCCCAGCCCCTCTAGCTTGGAGTTTCTTCATGCCACAGCCCCTTTACTGGTCTATGACACTGTCAAAATAGCTGGAAGCTATTTTAGGAGGTCTATTTTGGAAAAACAGCAAAAGATTTTCTTCAGCTTTTATTAAATCTGAGAGACATCATGAGATAGAACTTTGGCAGGGCTAGAGAAAAGCTTATTTCAGCTGAGAATCATGATATGATACTGATCCAAATGTCTGTTGCTCAGTGTTGCCGAGGCTCTTCAGAAAGATCTGTTGGAAAGCAGAAGTCGTGTGTTGAGTTTAACCCTACAACTTCCATAAAATAGCTTTTAAGTGAGTCACTGTGACATTTTCCTACTTTCCTGCATTTATCCTGTGTGTTTCAGGGATCAGGGGAGAGGTTAGGGGCTATCTTGAAGGTTAGGAGATGTGCTCACAGCCAAGCGTCATTCCTGACAGTGTCAATATTTGGTCTTACATGGCAGATATGAGCAGGAGATAAGAGGGCGCTGAGACTTGTCCACTAGGAAGGTGAGGCCAAGCACCTGATTGAGGAGGATGAAGGTGGGGACAGTGGGGCAGAGGATTGCCCATAGACACGTGTTGCAATGGTGGCACTGCTTTGCAGGTCACCAGGTGGGGGAGCCTTGTTGTTCCTTAAAGGAAGGAATAAGCAGCTAGGCCAAGGTCAAAGAATAAATTCTCATTAAAAAGCTGTAGTCCCTGAACTTCAAACCCAAGTGCAACCCATTTCCTCCTAGTGTTATAAATGGGGAGCCCATGTATCCAGTTGCAAAGCACAGTGCTCTTTTGGGTGCAGTGTGGCAGCTGGTTGCCCATGTGACCTTCAAAGCAGAGGTATGTGGTGGTGTGGGACCTGATAGATGCTATGTTTGGTGGACACTATAGGAGGAGGGCTTCGTCCCCGTGGTTTGAGCAATCTCTGGACTATTGCGCTGGGAGCCGGAGGAGAGCTCAGAGGGCATGGAGAATGGGATATAGTTTTAACTGCTAATATGGAGTTAAAATCCTGATCATTTTTAATGCAAGGGGAGAAATCTCTGTTGGCTCTTCCCTTATCCCTAGCAGACTCAGCCTGACGTCCATTAAATACCTATTATGTAATTACAGTATACATTGCCTGCTTAAATGCCTTCTGTGGTCTGATTTACATGATTGAGCTATTCATTCTTCCCTTTTCCACCTGTTTCTTTGCGGTCCAGAGCACCAGTAAATTGCTTGCGAGCTTCACTGGAGGAATGACTGCAGCCCCCATCAAAACAGCCCCACGTCTGCAAGTGGCAAGTGGTTCTAAGCTGCTCAGTGGCTTGCAGTGAAACCTGGGCTTGGGGAGCCCAGCTCCTCCTGAAGCCAAAGTTCAACATACTGGAAAACTTTGCTAAGGTGTGTTGACAAAGGAATCTTGCCCCTGCACCTTGGCTGTGACTCTCAAGTCTGATGGGCAATGGCTTAGTCTCTTGCACAAAGAAGCAAGTGGGCTGAAAAGCTCCTTTTACAGTTCAAACGGATGTTTCCCCAGGCTCGTAAAATACACAGTTTAAGTAGTAGCTATATTTCTGAGGCTGGTCCCACACCTGCAACAACCTTGTAAATGGTGCTGGGATATACGGCTTTAAGACTCCTTGTAAAAAGTAAGATCAACACAAGATTTACACAGTTTTATGGAATTGTTTTATAAGCTATTTTGACAATGGATCTTGCTATCAAAATCACCTCTGGTGTTAATCATGGAGGAAGCATTTAGCAGGAGCCAACAAAGGTTAATTTAAACCCCTTTTCTAGTTAACTGTGGGACTGAGCTGTGTATCTCTTGAAACCTGGCACATCACTCCTGCAGCAGTGCATAGAGGCTCTAAGGTGGTGGACCAGGTCTTCAGACCCTGGCAGGTAAATGTATTTCGGGATGTTTCACCATGCTTAGAAAGGGATGGCAAGGAATTCTTAGGCAAGGAATACAGGAAGTAAAGCCAGAGCTCAGCTTCCCATCCTCTCCTGTCCAGGGACAGGTGACTTCAGGATGGCAGTCCATGCAGGCAAGGGAGGGGGAGGGAATACTTCATAACAAGCTGAGACCAAGCAACATGCTGTTGGACTAAGCTGAGATCACTGTCAGTGCATCAGCTTTTATCAGGAGTGTTTCTCTTACAGGTATACACTGCATGCCAAATCCTGTGTATTTGTATCCTGCTTGCTGCAGGAGGCAATGGCCTCGGCTGGAGCCCGAGAGATGGTCTTTTATCTGAAACACATACAGCCAAAACAGCAAAGCCACTGGGAGCAGGTCTGCCTCACCAACATCTGTAGAACTGGGGAGGGGCACAATGGTCTCATGGTGTCCAGCCACTTCCTCGTGTTTCAGCCAGTGATGCTGGCACTCTTAAAATCATGCCTCGGTCTGATGTTCAAGTGTCCTGGCATCAGTGGAAGCTTTTTCATGTGGCATACTCAGATCTCCTCACCTTAGTGCTGGGCTTTGGTGTGCTGGGTCTCAGTGTCACAGGTCTGGGCAGAGAAAGGTTGCCTGCCAGAGTCCTGCCATACGTTTTGAAATGAAAGAAAGAGAAGGGCAAAGTCAGGGAATAGGGGTAAAAGAGACAGATTTCAAGCTATTTCGAGGGCTGGGAGTGGGCAAAGAAACCCACTGCTGGCATGGGGATATGACAGGCCTGCAGTTTTTCACCCTTTCTGGGTGATTTCTGGGGACTGTGAGGGTGAAGGACACAAGGGGTTACTAGTTGAGAGGAGAGCAGTATTGGACTGGCAGCAGAAAGAAACGGAAATGATGCAGTGACAGACCTACACTGGCAAGTGTCCCCAAGAGCCCCAGGCACAGGGAGGCAGCCCTGATTGGACACCAGCACTCTTTCACTACAGGCTGAGAGGTGGGGTTATTCAGTCTGGAGAAGAGAAGGCTCTGGGGAGTCCTGATAGCAGCCTTCCAGTATCTGAAGGGAGCCTACAGGAGAGCTGGAGAGGGACTCTTTGTCAGGAAGCGTAGTGACAGGACAAGGGGTAACGGATTTAAATTGGAAGAGGAGAGATTTAGATTAGATGCCAGAAAGAAATTCTTTCCTGTGAGGATGGTGAGACACTGGAACAGGTTGCCCAGAGAAGTTGTGGATGCCCCATCCCTGGAAGTGTTCAAGACCAGGCGAGATGGGGCTTTGAGAAACCTGCTGTAGTGGGACGTGTCCCTATCTGTGGCAGGGGGTTTGGAGCTTGATGATCTTTAAGGTCCCTTCCAACTCTTACCATTCTATGATTTATGGAGCAATGTGCAGTGAGGTTTTTGTTGCACAACTGGCACAAGCCACAGAATAACCAGAGCATTACCGCTCGCTGTTGATGTGTTAGAGCATCCTCCAAGCTGGTCAGGGCACCCATTTGGCTTCCTCCTGTCAAGAGGCTCTTTTCCCCATTCACTCAAAAACCCTGCTGCTCAGCCTGCCCTCCCTCACATCAAACTGAGAGCGGAGACTCCCTGCTGCCAGTGTGCTCTCTCTGCTCACTTTCCCATATCAGCTCTCAAAGAGAAGTCAGGATCAAACTGACACTTGCTCCATGCTCCCAGCTTGTTCCCAGTTTTCTGTGCAGCTTTACATGTGAGTGTAAAACCAGTTGTGCTGGGTCTGCCTATTGCCGTATGCAGGGCTAGCTGCAGGGAGAGGCCTCAGAAAAAGCAACACCAACAGCAAGGACATTTGTATTTCCCTCGAGTGCTTTCCCAGAATGAGTGGCTGCAGCACAGTGAATTTCTAGACACTGCTGTGGTTTGTCTGCTCAGTTGCCCTCAGTAGAGCTCTGTTTTCCTGATGTTTGTCCAGTTTTTCCTTTGACCCTGGTGGGCTTCCTACATCCCCAGTATTCTTTGTCAAGGACTTCTTCAGAGCCCCTGCTGCACAGGAGGTACAACCTCCTCCTCCTGCTTGAACGTGGCTCCCAAAATCTTCACCTGGTGGCTAAGAGCCTTTCGCTGGGGTACGGTGAGCAGCTACTCCCTTTCTGATTTCTCCCAGTGACTTGGGAGTTTGTAGCTCTCTGCTATCCCCTGCCAAGCTGTTTCTTTTGTACATACTTACAAGTCCCAGATAAATGCACAGGAACGTAATATGTCTGTGTTTCCAATTTCCTCGTGCTCTGAAGCCACCGAAAGAGAATGGCTGGAGGCTCAATTAGGTGCAGGGTATTTTGGCATCCTTTGCCTTTTTGCCCAGTGTGACTAGTTATTATACACAGGCAGCTCCTGGTCCTTGGAACGCAAGAGATGCTTTAACACTCCAAAATAAATCCTTTGCAGTATAAGATATGGCCACGAGATGTCTCTTCGAGCCGTACACGACTCCATCCTTGTAAACGGGCCCACACTGCACTGAACCACAAACGGTGCAGAAGCTCCTGGAGCCAGCAGTTGGCACCATCCATCCCTGGTCAACACCCCACCCTGTAGTTAACAGGATTTGAGAGCAAGCCGTATGCGCAGGCAGAGATGATACCTTTTATCAGACCTGTAGGTATAGGTGGGAGAGAAAACAAACCAAAGCACAAGCCCAAATAGCTAAGCTTTCAAACACACAAGGTCTTTTTCACTCCAGAAATGAGAGCCACCATCTTAAAACTAAATCTTAGCTAAGAACAATTACCCTGAATCTAACTGGATTTTGTTAGTTATCCAGATCTGTGGAGAGAAAAGTCAGATTGGTACTTGTGGAGAAAAGGCAATGGCATTAGCAAGGAGAGAAGCGGTAAGATTGTTGGCCAGAGAGATAAAGAGGGGAGAAAAGAGAGATGAATAGTTGCTGGCTGTTATATAATGAAGATTCACTGCTGCTGGTTTTAGGGAAATGTGCCATCAAAACCAGTGAGTCCCTAAATCCTAATATGCAGCAGATTTGGGAATTAAAAAATCTTTTAATGGTATCTTGCAGGTTTCCCATCAGGCTTTGGACCAGACACGTTTTTGTGAAATGTGTTCTCCAATTGGCAACTGAGGGTGTCAGATGGATGGTAATGCCATGTATGTTCAAATAATAGTTTCCAGCAGATATCTCTAGCATTATTACTTGGTAACAACTTCCCAGCACAAAATTAAACCCGATGAAAAAAAATTGCCTATTGCTCCGGACACTGCCAGATGACCGTTTTCCAGCTGAGAAAGTGCTGTTGGCCACGCCAGGAAAAAAATACTCACCAGCCAGTTTTTAGCTGGTCACCATCCCAACTTGGGACCAGCACTATTTCTGCAAATAAGTGGCAAAATGTTTGTTTGATCTGATAGCTGGAGCCCTTTGTCGGGAGCTCACAATGTGCGGGAAAGAAAGAGAAGAAAAGCTCTGGCTGTAATGCAGCTGGGATGAATGCTTTCCTTGCCTGCCGCTCAGAGCAGATTATAGTTCACCTGCTGTGAACTAATCTCTCGGGGAGAGGGTCAGTTGTTTGGATAGTGTTGCTAATGGAAGGCAAAAACCTTTTCTCCACGTTCCCTCCTTCAGTGCTCGGTCTGTTTAGGAGATGAGTCAGTCCTGGGTTATTCATCAACTTAGGAGCAATCCACCCAAGTTCACAAGTACCTCTAAAGCACTTTACAATTACGGGAAATTATACTTAGGAGCTAATGTTAAAACACAGCTATCTGTTCACTTCTCTGGCATGAGAGGGAGAGTGTCAGATCCGTGGCCTGCATTATTTCATTGTGTCGGAGAAAATACGTGGGAGGAATTTATTCCTTGCTGCAAAGCTCCTCTTTGTGGACCTGAGTCCCGCTAGCTCTGGGGGGGAATTTTCCCTGGGGGAAACTGGGGAGGAGGTGGGCAGTGCCATGGAGAGCCTTTCTGATTTTTGCCCCAGGTGCTTGGCTTACTGCAGAAGACCACGTCAGAGCAGTGCTGTGAGCTGGGGGCCCTAGCAGCCCACCTGGCTCAGCAGGGTGCATCATGACACATCTCATTACCAGGGCTCAGCCCCACAGCAGAAGAAAGGATAGTGACAGTCCCTCTCTGAGTCTGCAGTGCTTTCAGTCCATCTAGGTCCCTCATCCTCAGCCCTGGGCTCTTCACCCTGGAGGATTTAGTGGGCAGCTTTTTGCTTCTTTCACCCAAAGCCCTGCTCATGAAGGACTGGTGAATATGCAGGATTCAACCCCAAAAGTCCTTGTGTAAGGGCAGGAGGCTCTCTCCATGCCCTGTAAGTTCCTCTGATGGAACTCCAGGTCATGCTCTGTACTCCTCTTTAGGGTCAGATCCTCAGCGCCACCTCTCCTTTGATTTGGGGTAGATTCAGCAGCAGAATATGCTCCAGAGGTTTGTTGCTATTAGGAATTGTTCTCTGCAGATTTCCTGTCTGCATGTGAGGAAGTATCATTTGTTTGGTTTCTTATTTTTGTATCATTTGCAATGGGGGTTTTGGAACAAAATGAATAAATGCACACATGAATGTCAATGACGCATTTTTGTCTCAGAGACAGAGCCTCTGTTCAGACAGTGACTTCAAATCACACTTTAACCTATTTTCTCATAAGCAACCAATAATTCAAAGTCTTCTGTATGGTCTTTGCAACTGCTTAGTTGTACTACCAAATTTTTATCAGGCACATTAGGAAAATGAGTATTTGTTTAATGATGACTTGCAAGATGTAATTAAAATGACAAAAATGTTGTAAAGTGAAATATTTAATACTGTTGCTTTTAGCTCTTTATTGTTTTACTGTTGGATTTTGCAGCACCAATGCTACTAGCCATGGGCTCTCAAGAGGGTGATTTGCCTTTTTCATTTCCACCTTCCTTCAGCCACTCAGCTCTGAATGTTCCAGATGCCCTACAGCATGGGTCTACCCATGTAAGCCTCACAGGCAAAGTAGGCTCAAAAATGACATGTCCACATGCTTCTACCATGATCCCATGTACTCTGACCTACAGAGTACATGATACTGATATTATGGACCTACAAGATACTTAGTTACAGACCTATTGATTATTAGGCAAGATTGTGGTGATAGAACAATGAAGCTTTTCCTCTTCCCCAGCAAAACCAGCACAGGAGTAAAATTTTGATCATGATGTTATTGTCATTTCTTTCCCAGTGACCAAAAAGATATTGTCCCTTCAAATCCCGTTTATAGGAAAAGTTATAACCATGGACAATGATAGATCTTTTAGGGATGTATGAAAGATGAATATTTTGGTCTCATGCAGGCATTGAGAGAGTTCTGTATTTTATTGCCTTCCATTTAATGTAGCTTTCTCCTTGGGACACCAAGCTGCGGTGAAATGTAGATATTTTGCCATTTGAGACTGTTGGCATTATGATTAAAAGGGGGTGTTTCAGTGCTTGCAAGATGATCATCAATTTTATCTCCTGTAATTTCTCTGTCCTTAACTTTACAATCTTTCCATAATTTGCTTTTGACTTAGTAGCTTAAATTTATCTGTAAATCTGTTCTCCCATGAGCATAAGAAAACATCTTCTTTAAATCATTCTTACTTGGAGAGACAGTTTCAATATTCTTTGTTAATATTATTCATTACTTTTATGACAGTGCAAGCCATGGCTGAGGTACTGAGCAACCCCACAGAGATCTGAAGAGAAAGAAGAAAAGAGGGGAAATAAGGAGAGAGTGAAGGAATCACTGTCAGCTTTCTGTACAGGAAACAGGGAAACTAAGGCACAAATGCCCTGCAGGGCCTTCAGTACAGCTGGGAATCTGGAATTAAACTTGCATCCTCTTTGTCAGGCCAGTGCTTTAAATGTCAGCATGCTATTTTCCCCTCCAGTGTGACCAAATTTTTAATTTTTACTTTCATGAAACCCCTTTTTTACTCTTCAAAATACTTTCTTTTCTTCAGGTTGGCAGAGGGACACAATAATATTAAAATACCAGAAAAAATAGCAAGTGTTTGTCTGCTCTCTGTCTACACTGGGGTTTAAGGTTAATCTACCAATTCTGATAGTGTGTTATTTTCGTGGTTCAGGTACCACTGTCCCTGGAGGCACACACACAGGCATCCGAAGATGTCTGCTGCAGTGGTTGCTCTGTTAGTGTTTTTATGTTATTAAAGAGCTAACCATGATGAGATCCTCAGCTCATGGAAGCAGGACAAGATTAATCCTGACAGCCAACAGATCTGATCCCAGCAGAGGTCCTTGCATTGGCCTCAGTGTGGCTTGGTGTCGAACCGCTGGCACAACGTTAAAATTAAGGGCTGTAGTAATCGACTAGTAAGCAGTAATCATTGCTGGGATATAACCATGCAAACCCTCTAACGACACTAAAAGCTCCGTCTTAGCAACACCACCACTTTAATTTCTTCAACTGTCTCTAGATGGCACTATGGCAGTAGAAGTTTTACAAAGAGCAATTCGAAGGGAAGGAGCCAGGAGGCTGCAGGCTCCTGTCCTCTGCTAGGATGTTCCTGGGCTGGAGGGGAAAGAGAACAGATCATTTTTTGAGTGCTCCACAAGACATCAATCGAAACGACTCGACATATTTTTTTTTTTTATTTTCTTAGGGCTTAAAACAGGTTTTATGATCTGGAGGAGATTAATTTCTTGCAGCATCTTTTTGTGCTTCGTAGGTGGGAGTAGGGCAGAGGTGGATATGTTTCACCTTCACCATCCTTCACAAATTTTCCATAAACTATTCCCCACAGGGAAGGTTTAATTTGTGTAGAGTTCCTACCCTGCATCAGGTTTTCAGGTGCTATTTTTCTGCTGGTATTGGGTGCTTCTCTGTGACTTCCCCACTTGAATTGTCAAGAACAGGCAGATATCACTGAAGCCTGAATTCCCCACATTAAAAATTAGCTTCGTTAGAGCCCCAGTGGGAGAAAATATTCTTCTTTGAGACAAAACGATTGGTGGCAACTCATGCTAATGAAGTATTTAAAAACCTAAGAGAGACAATACTTAAAGGGGATGACAGTGGAACAGGGAGTGTACAAATAACAGGGTGGTATTGCATTTTCAGTTTACATGTTTTACATAATTGCAGCATTGTTATTGCATCTATCAGAAAATCACTTATGCTCCTGCCAGAGTGATTCCAATGCTCTGTGAGTTCAAGCTAGCCTTATTGTCTTGCTGTTTGATTTTTCAGTAGTTAGGCTCAAGGGATATTTTTGCTCCAGAAAAATGAGTTGTTTTACTTCTTTCCTAATAATTAAAAAAAAAGGGGGGGGGGGGAAGCAATCTTACTTCTCGTATGTTAACTCTAACTTCAGTGCTGGATGAAGCAAGAAGCTGAAGCACAGCCCTATTTTTTGAGTAGTTTTGAGCAGACCTGTTGCTGGGCCCTTTCCTTGCAGAGGAAACAATGGCATCATGGGCATAAGAGCTGCAAGACTCACCACTGCAGCAGCAGACCTGGGTTTGCTTTCAGTGTCCTGTGTTGAGCTTTGGGATGCTGAACTTTTCCCAAGGTCTTCTTGCAGCCCAGCTTTAGGAATCTAATTGAAGTATGTCCATCAATGTCCACAGGTAAGGGCTTCCAGGTAGTGAAAGTAAAAGCATCTGAATTCATTTTTTTGCGTTAGAAATGGCTTATCTGCCTTTCTAAGTTTAGATCCTGCCAAGTGATTTCTATGCCCCCTCCCCCTTGTACTTCAGTGGGACCTGGAGATTTGGATCTTTTTGAGGAGGTGACTCTTGGTCAGGGGAGACTTGTGCCCATAATTTTAATTTCAGCTGAGACATCAAGCTGCCTTAAGAAGTCAACAGCCAAATATTGAAGCTGGCAAGAAACCCATGACTAGTGGAGCAAAGAATCAGGAATATTTCTTTATAGGAAACATTAATGGAAGATCTGAATTGAGTTAACTTTCAGAACACTTTTTTCCACAAACTTCTTGATTTTAGATTTTAGAAGGCATTTTCTTTCCATAGTGAAACACATGCAGTATACAACTTCCCTTTCCAGATGTGTTACTTGAGTTTTGTGAGGATAATGAAATTCTGTCCCCCACTGTGTGGTGGGATGTTGCAGTATTGCACTTCTGATGTTCAGTTGCCCCTTCAGAGCGATGATACTTCTGCTACAATGGGGACAGCTGAGGAAAATTAAAAGAGGCAGCCCCAAACAATTGCAGAGCATGTGTACAGCATGTGTAGAAGTGGTTGATGCTGTGGGACATGTGTCCTTGGAAGCCCCGAGTCTGTCCCCACCAGCACCCCTGTTTAGGCCTTGCCATGTATCAGTCTGTAGGAGCTGTGTTGATGCACTACAGGTTGTCCCTAGAGTATCTCTTTGTGCACATGAGTGAAGGTTCAGGGTATATTCAAGTTCTGTTCTTATGGAGATGTCCTAGAATGCTCAAGTCCTCTGCTTCCCTTCCCGCTTTACATTCATACGCTACTGCTCCTGCTCCTCAGCCTTTGGAAGTCATCAACCCAGGGCAAAGTTCTGGCCCAGTTGGGGCTCTCTGCTGCTCTTCAGCCTCACTATGGCTTCAGTGCACCAATGTGCTCCATACCTAAAGCTACATGTGTTTTTCTTTGAAGAACTGGTCTGGCAGGAGCCATCATCCAGTTCCTAGGCACCACAAGTGCCCAACACAAAACAAGAAGGTGGCTGCTCAGAAGATTATGGGGTGGCTTTACTCATAGGTCACCTGCAGCAATGCTGCTAAATAGTGCAATGAGGCTCCCCGGCCTGTAACTAAACTCTGGGGAGCTGGGACACTGTGCCTTCCTTTCAGCAAAATCTGAGGTGTGTAAAGTGTATCGTGCAAAAATGAATTGTGCCTTCTGACCACTGGCCTTCGGAAACTGCCTGCACGTTGTGGGTGTGCAGCAGCTTCAGGCAGACAGCTGCAATGGAGATGATGATGATGATGATGATGATGATGATGATGATGATGANGAGACTATTATTATTATTATTATTATTATTATTATTATTATTATTATTATTATTATTATTATTATTATTATTATTATTAACTGCAGTGCTATAGGACAATCTGTTCTTTGGTTCTGCTGAGAAGCCACTGTTTGGGATGTAAGCAGAATGTTACGGTGATCAATACATTAGGGGGCCTTTCCATTAAGTGATGAATGAAACCAAAGGAGGAAATTATGCTTTGTACTAAAAATCCATTTAGCCATTAGATCACAGTATTGAAAGCATAAAGGAAGGGTTATTTTAGCTTTCAGCTGGCCAGAAAATGCCAGTTGGAAGACAACAGGAGGCTCCCTTTCACAATGTAAGAGCCCTTTCTTCCCTGGATGAAGGGAGCATTTCTGGCTGTGGCCTCCTGCTGCTTGTGTGTTTCATTCTTCTTACTCTGGACTGAAATGCTCCTGTCAAAAGGTGGAAAAGAAATCTAATCGCATATAACATAAACAAAGTCTTGCTGTATATCAGCACAGTATTCATCTGGAATAATCTTGGAGTGCTTATTTTGTTGCTTTTGCTGGAACCTACAGCAATTTCATTGCAACGGTCTAGTCTCATCCTTGCACAAAGCACACCATTTATAGGGAAAATTATTATTATACCAATCACCAATAGCTAATAGGATAAATAACATGTCACAGGTCACGATACAGATCACATCTGGATCTGACCTGCTCCAGCCCTGGTGCTAGACCTGAGCATGTGTGAATGCAGATGCTGGTATCTGCTGTATGAGCCCTGCTGCAGTTCATGTTATTACAGCACAAGTGAAAAATGAGAGATGCAGAGGTTAAAGGCTTCCTGCAGGGCAGGGCACTGGGGCTTCAACCTTATTACCTGGGCTGGGGATCCATGTGCTTTGCTGTCCCCATCAGCTCCTACCACTCACTTTGTGCCTCCAGGATCCAAATTAGCTGGCAGCCTCTGGGGCAGCACTTCTGCCCCTGTGCCACAGCCCTGTACAGCAGCAGTTCTTGACCTGCCTTTGAGCAACACGTGTTTAAAGAGCAGCCTCTAGGCTGCTCTCTGGAATTAGGCTTCAGGAACGCTGCGGTTTTGGGGTGGAGGATCATCCACTTTCTATTATTTTTGCAAAGGACAAATGTGTGTTTGGGATGACTCTTTACACAATCTTCAGCTCTGGGCTTAGCATGAATTCCTCTCCAAGCCACCCACCTACACAAATCTGTGATGCCAGAATGCATTTACATGAGGATGTTTAGTCTATGAGATGGAGTTGCACAGTGTAACCCTTAATCTAGAATTAGGATGATTTAACTGAGGACTAATTACATTTCTTTTGGAGGTGCAATACCTGGCAGCTATTATTGACCCAGTGCAAGACTTCCAAGCAAAAGCTTTCAGTGATGTGGAAATACATCTCAGTATGTTTTTGAAATTCCACCGCTCCTGAAGGCTCTGATCGTTGTGTGAGGTTTTCTTCACTTGCTCATCTCGTAGCAGAGCGTTAGATGAGCCTGCCCTTAAAAATCCAAGAGCTGATCAGTGCCAGCATGAGGATTTCAACAGGGGCTGAGATGAGTCATGTCAGAGTCTTCTCTCAAGCTCTCTTAGTCACTACCACATTTTCTAACAAAAAGATATTGCTTGTTCAGTATTCAATACATGCTGGAACCATCAGTTCTTAGTTTAAAATGTAGACATTTATACTCAGCATACTGTACAGTCTGCTTTGCTGCCCTTGGTATATTTGGGTTGAAAAAAGGGACCACCTAGTGCTCCCAGGGGAGCTGGTCCACAGGGTAGGAGAGAAGGAGGAGACCTCCCATATACATAATCTCATGTGTCTGAGATGCATCCAGCCCCTTGTCCTCAGCAAGAGGGACCCACCAGAACTGGTGGTCCTCATCTCTGTCCCATTCTTCCAGGTTTGCTGTCCATCCCATTGGAAGCTCATCCTGTTTCTCACGCTCACCAGAGGGCTCATTCTCCACAGCGGCGTTGCGAGGACTAATTGAGTAATGATGTTGCTGGGGATTGTTTCCCTTCCCCCAAAACAGCTAAACAATCACTGCCATAGTCAGGAACTCACCACCACATCCTTCCACTGACTGTGGTTTTGGCAGTTGACAGACTTTTCGTTTGTTTTTAAACATAGCATATCTTTTTTTGTTTTATTTTTTCCTCCTACCTCTCTTGCATTGCCATGCTCTAGATGCCAGCATCAATGAGTTAACTCAAGGGCAGCCATTTAATGAAGAGAGCTGTTTGCAAGATGAAACATTCAGTCATCATTCACAGAAAGGGAAAGCTTCCCATGTCAAGAAAACAGAAAAACATGAGGTCTGGCAGATTGATGGTGCAGCTCCAGACATGAATCTATTTGCTTGTTTGTTTTTGATAAAATCCCTTCCCTCCTCCTTGCATATATCAGTAAGGCAAAGGTCTGGTTTTGCAGCAAAATATTTCTATAATTTTTTTGGTGAGAATTTTGGGTGCAGCTCCAGCGTCAGCGTTTGTGAGGCTTGATGTGACAGAACTGTCTGAGTGAGGCAGACATCCTCTGCGTTTTGTAGGATGTCCAGCCCTCCAAGGCCAGTCTATGATTTTTACATTCTTCCAGCCTGTCTCAGCTGGCAGCAGAAATTTTTCACTGGGGCAGCAGGTAGCATGAAACAGGGTTGAGCTGTCTGATCACGCTTCAACTCCACTTGCCCCACAAAAGGCAGAACACACATTGGCTTTGCAAAAGATCCAGGCTTTTTTTTTTTTTTAAGGAATCTTTTACTAATGAGTTCATTGGCCCTGATAGAAACTACTCGGTGGAGCTGGGTACTAGCTTTTATCTGTCCTTTTAGCCCACCAGCAAAGCACACAATCACTCCCAAAGCAAACACATTCCAGCATGGCTACCAGCAGATGAAATAGCAGACTCTGTTGGCATGGACGAGGTTATTGCTTGAGAAAAAATTGCAGGATTGGACCCCTAAGGAGTGAAAGCCAAGTAGAAGACGGGGCTGACAGGATGTTATGTGTACTCTGAAATTCCTCTGTGGCCACTACCAGCTACATGGCCCGCTAACATCTCGCCCTTGCTTTTTTATGAAACAATACATATTTTTTCAACTCAGAAATACAATTCTTTTGAAGTTTAAAAGCAGTTATGTCATAGCTCAAACAGCTGTTCAACAACCACCCAAGCAACAGGCAGTTCACCAGGCTTCATTTCCAGCACTGAAATGCACTGACTGTGCATCTGTGCATCCCAGCACAGAGAGGAAGCACGACCAGCTGAAATACTGCTTCACAGGATGTCTGTGGATGGGTTTAAACTCCACAACATGTCACTGTTTGAAAGCTGGTGCATAGTGGACATTGCCTGCCTGTGCTGCCCTGTGGTCAGCAGGGAGAAACCAGATATGGTCTGTTCTCTACTGCTTAAACACCTCTTTCAAGGTGGGAAGACCTGGCATGTTTGACCATTCCATGGATTTCAGAACATTGCTTCAACACACGGGTGCAATCCTCAGATCTCTGCACCTGTGCATACAGAGAATTTAGCATGGTTTCTAGGGTTTCTGTTGTTTCCCCCGCTGCTGCTGGCCCAGAGTTCTTGCCTTGCTACTGTTAGCCACGGCACAGGGTGAGCAACCCTGATGAGGACAGCATGACCATCTACAGCACTTCACACAGCTCCCTGAAAAGCCCAGTCCCAACATACAGGGACCTCAGAGTTAAATAAGACACTTACAGAGATCTTCTACAGCTTGTAGATCCCCATCACAGCTCACGACCGTCCCACACCAGGCTTCACTTCCTGATGAGAGGCTGGTATTTTGGCATGGGTCATGCATTTTTTTTGGCACTTCAGCAAATGTTAGCAGCAACCTTTAACTTCATGCAATGTGACACCCTGTGTGACTTCAAGACCATTGTCATGGAAGAAATTATGTGTAAAAGAGAGTATAATTTATTGAAATTAAGCTGGAGATGGTGCTTCAGAAGGCTTCAGACATCTTCATCTTCAAACACTGGGTCTTCTTCATGAACCCTGTTTTTCAAAACAAACCACAAGCGAGGACCTCTGGCATGTGGTGTGCATTCCACAAGATGTGAATAACAGCATGAATACACTCCTGTCAGCTTGCTCTGGGTCATTTCTCATAATACCTTGGAAGAGCACAGAAGACCACACTGAATATGAAGTTTTCATGATTAACCAACGGTTTCCAGTGCTGTGATTACGGTTTAACCAAAGATTATTTGTGCAGCCTAGCACTTCGCCATCATCATCATCAAATTATCAGGTTGCAATGACATTTTGCTCCACGCAGTGATTACATTCAAGGTGACTTTTGTTGAGAGAGAATTGAGTTGAGGTATTCAGCTGGCTGAATCAGTATGGGAGGGTTACAAGGAGTTTGATTTAGACAGAGCCTGTCCATTAGCCATTATAAAAGGCCTTATAAATTCAGAAGGAATGGCAAAGACCAATTACTGGACTCAAAACCAGGATGAAGAGGGGAATGATGATGCTGGGAGAGAGAGGACGTACAAGTAAACAACGAAACTGTAACATCAACAGTGTAAGCAACATTTTTGTCCAGAGCAGATATGTTGATTTTTTCCATTCATTGACATTTAAACATTTATGCTGTTTATCAATGACAGATGTATTATTATTTTGGCACTTAAAATTTAAAAACAAAATTGAAAATTGGGTTGTTTCATCTAAGAGTATTTATTTTGTACAAAGCAAAACCATGTTGCTTTTTCTCTTTCTGAATTTATAGTATGAAAGAACATTGTAACAATAAGTCATTCTGAGTCAAATTTAAAAATATACCTTTCTGTCACACAGTGAACTATTTTGAGATTATCCAAGACACGCATATTTATATATAAATAAAGTAAAAATGTCAGCCAAGGTTTGGGGCATTCACTCAATGTCTCAGGATCACTCAGAACTGCAATTCTGACAAAAATATCTTATGTGAATGATGATATTGGGCTCTAATTCTAGGAAATGGTGATTTTTGACATGGTCAAATGCTGGGCAGATCCTTCAGTGTGTTTTAGGTGGACTTGACAGCTCATTTTGCACTTTATCCAATTTCTAGCTTGCCTGGCAAATTCTATCACAACACATCCCCACCACATCAGAGATATTTTTCATGGTCACAGCAAACAGTGGAGCTACACAAACACTGAAAGTGAGTCAGACAATGTTGACTTTTGGGGTGTTTTTTGTTTTTCTTTTTTTTTTAATTATTATTTTGAAGTTTGTCACACTTCATAGAAGACAAACTGAAATGCAAACATTACACAAATAACTGCATTCTCGGGGCAGAAGCTGTCTGGGACCAAGCACAACAGCATCTGTTAAAATAGATGACCAGAAGTTGCATAAACTGGAAAGAGTTCTGTAAAGGAAGAGTCCGTCTCGGTGGCACCACTGACGGACGAAAGCTATGGGTGACAGCTTTCAGACAGCGCATGGTACACGAACTGAATCCTGCCTTGCATGTTTTGAAGAGACAAAATGAGAAGACAGTGTACTACATGCATAAGATTTATGCTTTTTAAAGAATTTAATCTCATGTGGTTGGAGAAATCCATAATCCTGTAATGCCTGAATGAACGTTGTGACAGGAACCAGTCCCTGGTTGAATCACTTGACTGGTATTACGCAGAAAGACCACTCCAGTGCTGAACTGTCAGGTGAACCTTGTCTGATAGAAGATTTTTAGGATTTTTTTTTTCATTCCAATCCTCCAGAATATTCCTAAATTCACTGTTTTGGGCAAATTTCACATATTCTGCTTTTATGGAAACAGCTTCTTTAAACACTAAATGAAAACGATGCTCTTTGGTGCTTTTAATTCACTGTCGTTGCAGTAATTCATGCCAAGAAAAGGAGGCAGGGGAGCACTTATAAAGCTCTATTAATTGAAATAAATGAGCCATGCTTCTGAGAACAGTGTACCGTAAAGGAAGGGCTGACTTTTGAATCCTGCTCCCATAGCTGTCCCTTGTGATTTCAGGCATGTCATAAAATCCACTGTCCACCTCATTTCCCTGCCTTATTAAGATGGGGCTGAGGTTGTTGCTTTAGCTGACACCTCTGGGTGTTGTGAAGTCTAACAGTGCTTCAGAAGTGCCTGGAAGAACTGGAGTTTTATTTTGAAAACCATAGCAAGTGTTAGCCTTTCACAAAGAGTGGCATTTATGAGTATGCTTTCATTAGTCCCTTAGTTTTTTCTTTTTCATTTTGAGTCTGGAAAAATGTGTTGAAAATAATTTCACTGGGGCCTGTGGGAGAAATCAAGCTTCTTGCAGAGTGGCAGCTCTAGGAGATCGTGGTGTAGCCAGATCAGTTCCCTGAACCCACCAGACAGCAATGGAAAGCCCCCTACTGGCTTTAAGCTAGATCCAAAGCTCCACATGGAGCTAGACCCAAACACTTCACTTTTCCCCAACTCTTTCATTTGTATGTTCAGGCTTAGAGAAAGTAGAAGGTGAGAAAGTGAGACAAGTAAGCATCTGCTCCCTTCCTGCTCTCTTTCTCCCCAAAGATCATTTCCATCCATCCAATTTTTTTCCCAGATATGGTATCATTTGCTTCCGTGACTAATCTCTGGGCAAGAGAGAAAAATTATTTTGAAAGTTCAAGAGAAACATAAGCCAGTACATTTTTGAGTGTTTTTCTCCTCTTCCCTGCCTTTGACCAACCAGAGCTTTATTATTCCTCTTGACCGCATGCTGAGATAGGTACTTTCCTTTCAAGCAGAGCCTGTTGCTGGCAGCAGGATACAGAGGCTCCAAACCTGGCATATGCTTTTGTCTTCATGTCTGACTCTTCCATTAACACCAATACTTTAGTCTTTTTTCCCCTGACTCCTTTAGTGCTTTTGGATAAAGATGGCCCAGAAAGGTTGAGGTTCCAAGATAGGCATTATGAAGAGAAACCGACTAGGTCTCAGAATTTTATTCTCCACATGCATCGTGTTCTCACTTTGTGTGTCTTTTTACAGGCCTGCTCAGCCACAGGGAAAGACCCAGATGTTGGCAGGTCATCATTAAACTTGCAGAAATGGGGGACCAGGCCCCAGGCTCTGCATAGAGAGATGCCTCCAGCTGCCCTCCCTCATGGACCCTGTAATTGCAGTTCGGACTCAATGCACATCACCACAAGCAGGATCAAGAAAAAATGTTTGGCTTTTCATGAACTGCTTGCATTTTCCTTGGAGGAAAAGGCAGCAGCAAGATAAAGTCATTGTGTGGGTTGAATCCTGCCCTCAGGGCCATGCTTGGCCTATGCACAGCCAGAGAACACAAACCAGCATTGTCCATCCTACAAACACACAACCACCACTATTGTGTTTGCAGTGCACACATCTGAACTAATGTGTCTTCAGGAGGATCCTTCAGGTTGATAGATGATATCATCCACTCTGTGTCCACTTTTGGTCTCCACTGTTGCTAAGAGAAAAACAGCTCTTGGCAAATTCTTCAAAGTGCTTTTTTCCTACAATTTGGATGAAGATCGTTTGTTCAAGAAAGATGGGTAGGTGTGAGTTTCTGCCTCTTCCCCTTTTGAGAGTTATTTTTGCCAGTGCAAAATAGAAGATAATAACGCTCCCACAAAAATGAGGTGAACTCTCCAACTAACTTGAGTGGGTGGAAAGGACTTCACACAGGATGAAGCTGGGGACAAAGCTACCTCTGCCAAGACAAACAGCTGCAGAGATCTCTGGAAGGAAAAAGGGCTCAACCGCACTGCTGTTCAAATAATTCAGCCCCATAGAGCTAGTTGGGCCTGAGTATCCATCATGTTATAATTAAAACCTATGGCTTTCACATGAACAGAGAAAAGGTGCATCTTAAGTCATGCAAGAAGACTGGAGAACTGATATCATTAGGACAACAAACTGATAGTCCTTAGGACAATAAAGATACCGGACCTGTGCAAATCAAAGCAGAGAGCTCCCACTTTCCTCCCTACATCTGTCTTTCATTTGCTTTGCCTCTATCTGCCTGTTGTTGATGTTTTCTCACATTATCTTGGTCCCTTTGTTCAAATTGTATTTCATTCCAAGAAGGCAGGGAGCTCCAGGTGTGAATGAGAGCTGTTAACATGAACTCACTGCTGCAGTTATTATTGTTATCATTCCTCTGAAAATCAGCCTGATGGAGATTTGGCTCCATGTAATTTGTTCTGCTGTTTTAACCGTATCCTTCTTAAATGTGAAAAATGGAATGAAGTGCAGTGCTTTGGATGATGGCACCCAAAGGTGCAACCTAACGAAGTGCTGGCATGCTGTGGAATGAGGTGTTCAAGCTTGCAGGATTGGCACCTGCTGCTCAAACCAAGCAGGTGTTCAGGACTTAATGCAAAGACCAGGGCAGTCAATAGAAGTCTCTTGGCTAGACCTTGGCTCAACCTCGGCTCAAACTCTCACCTAAGCTCCACACATAGTGCAGTTTACCAAGTGTTGAACTTGGGAGAAGGCAGAGAGGTCTGTTAGGTATACAGGCTGTTACACAGGCACAGGTTAACTCAAATATGTAGCTGTTGGGATTTTTGACATCCTTTTTTCACATCTTCAAAACTCTGATGGCAATGTCAGGTCCCTGGCCTTGAGGTCTGTCCCACCACCCTGAAGTCCCAGCACTTGAACCTCACACAGTGGTGCTCTCAAGACATTCTTGTGCTGACACAAAGAGAACCCCTAGGTTCATGACATGATATGAGCTAGTGTAGGTGTAGAACATGGGGCTTCTGGGCACCTTTCTATCCCAATCTGTGCATGTTTGCACTGCTGTTACTATCTGCCCTTCCAAACCCAATACCTGAACCCCCTTGAATGTACAGGGAGATATTAAAAGGATTTTCTTTGTCATGAGGCAATCTGTATGTTAAAAAAATCCCCAAAACAAACCAAAACAAACTGATACAGAATTTGTAATACTCGATAAAAAGTTTAAGTGTTTTAAATTTTGAGACCCCAGTGAAATTAAATAATCATATTTCCACCATTCTGCTGTTTAGCAATCTAAACATATACAATTTTTTCCATTACTATTGTTTCCATTACTGGCAGCAGATTTGTAAGTGTCTGGTTATTTTTGTCTTTGGACATCTTCTGCATTTTTGGAGTTCCTCTGACATCGCTTGCACATCTAACTGGGCCTTGATATTTTAATATATTTCTTAGTGGTCCCCTCTGCTTCATTTCACAGAATCACAGAATATCAGGGATTGGAAGGGACCTTGAAAGATCATCCAGTCCAATCCCCCTGCCGGAGCAGGAACACCTGGATCAGGTCACTCAGGAACGCATCCAGACGAGTTTTGAATGTCTCCAGAGAAGGAGACTATACAACCTCCCTGGGCAGCCCCTTCCAGTGTTCCCTCACCCTCACTGTGAAGAAGCTTTTTCTCATATTTAAGTGGAACCTCCTCTGTTCCAGCTTGCACCCATTGCCCTTTGTCCTGTCATTGGATGTCACTGAGAAGAACCTGGCTTCATCCTCCTGACACTCACTCTTTACATATTTATAAACATTAATGAGGTCGCCCCTCAGTCTCCTCTTCTCCAAGCTAGAGACCCAGCTCCCTCAGCCTTTCCTCCTATGGGAGATGCTCCACTCCCTTAATCATTTTGGTAGCCCTGTTCTGGACTCTCTCAAGCAGTTCCCTGTCCTTCTGGAACTGAGGGGCCCAGAACTTGACACAATATTCCAGGTGATCCCCTGGAGATGCTGTGGAGCTCCTTTGTGTGCCTATGTTGGGTGGGCACATTTTTGGGATGAGTCTGGAGCTAGAATCACAGACAGGCATAACGTTAAGCCAGACTCCGGCTTGGTATGACATCTTCAGTCCCTCTACAAATAAGGTGCAGTAGGAACAGCTCTGCCTTGGTTCAATGGTGATTAAGTGCACAAGCAATGATGTCTTTTCCTTCAGATGTGTTGCTTCAAATCCATTTGCCTGTAAGTCACACCATAGCCCCTTTTCTGAAATGATGATGGCTATGTGACCACAGTGTGCTGGAACTGCCCCTTGGCTAGCAGGTTTTTAAACTGCTCACATGCATTTGGGGGTTTTAGATATAATATTTGCTAGGAGTTTCATGAGAATAGGCAGCAGGCAATGGATAACAAGGAAACTACAGTAGTACCTCTGCTCAGGGAGAGGTAATACATTCAATGGTGAACAAATACTGGCGAATCTGTGGTGGGGTAGAGGGGAGAGACGTACTAAAAAAACCTACCCTGCACGTGCTCACAGCAAAACATGCTTTAAAAAGAAAAAAAAAAGAAAAAAAGATATTTGCCAAAAGGGAAAGACATACAAGCATTTTCTGCTTGAGATCTCTGCTAGAAAATGACATCTCCCCCATTTTTGCAAAATGCAAAAGGTTTCCCGAGTATTTTCTCCCATTTATATGCTCATCGGGAAGAGAGGATAAAGAGCCCTCGGCATTTTAATTTAACCCCCAACTGCTTAAAATTAAATAAATAAATAAATAAATAAGCAAACAAATATGGCAGCAGGTTGCAGTTGGGTACTTCTGCACTGAGCTGCTCTGCCAGAGCCATCCATCCTTTGCCTGGACCAAAGGTGGGTGCAGGACAGTGGTGCAAACCTCCACTCAGGGACATCTGCCTGTGGTCCATAGACCCTTGGGGATCCCTGGCCTCAATCAACAGTTTTCAATAGGCTGAGAAAAGATGTTATATATATATATATATTACAAATACAGCCATGTGAGTGTGTGTCTGCACTCTCAGTGCAATCCTAGAAGGTCACAGGCTGAAACAATTGGAAACCACCGAGGAGACAGAAATATGGAGAGCATGCAGAGGCTTCGTTTAGCTGAATACTCCTTCCAGCTCGCTCAGCGTGGGGAGCACTTGTGGGTGGCACTTGGGCGGTTTGGGAACTGTGAAGCGCTGATCCAAAAAGGAGATAGGCTGCTGGACGGCAACACGGATACTAAGCTATTCCACAAGAAACCCAATCTTCTGCCCTGAGTTTTTCTCATCGCAGCTTCCCCTCTTTCCAGTGCAAATCTATAAACAGAGAAATCTCAAGTTAGAGTGAAAAGCTGCAATTACAGGCTAGGAGTACAGAGAGAGGTCAAGGGAAGGAGAAGCTTAAGCAAACGGCACCACTGAGCCAGTATCCAGCCCTGATGGCTAAAGGTTTATATGGTGCTCAGACCTGTGGCCGAACAGGACACTCAAGAGAAAAGGACTTGGCAGACTGGGATGGGACAGGGCCAGCTGGCAACTCAAGACTGGCCAGGGCAGGGAGCCTGGGGGTAAGATTTAGACCGTGGCTGGGCTACATGTACTCAACAATCTAGCTGTGAGTCCAAAGATAGCGAGCGTAAGCAGCTTTGATTGCCTAGTTGTTATTTCAATAGACAGACTCTTTGTAAACTATGTTTTTTAGAGAGGTTCTCCTCTATGTTGCAACAGCAATTCCTTCCTGTGCCATGGTTAGCTCGGTTCAAACCAGCTCAATTGTTTGTTCCTCCCATTTTATTTCCTACGGTGGATATTTCCAAAACAACTTTGCTGGTGGAGTCGTCTCAAAGGAGTGTGTTAAAGAGTGAATGTTTTAGCACACAATTAAGAAGCAAATGATGATGCTGCGCCCAGCAAAAAGTCTGCAATGTCATCTACAAGGCAAGATTTGGCTGCAAGAAAGAGGAATATGTCAAGAAAAATTAGTAAATCTCTGTGTCTTTGTATCTTGGTGTGGAAAGGTATCTTCTGCTCCATCCCCGATGGAGACATAGTTCCAGAGTTATTTTATTTGCCAGCAGCAACAAAAGTGGTTCAAAAGACATCAACTGTTTGCACTGGAGAAAGCACTTCCCACTATCACCAGGAGTGAATGCAGATGCTTCATCTGGGCTTTTCCACACACTCCAGTTAAGTCTGAGCACATGGACTAGCTGCCCCTTGCCCCCAGCGAGAGCTGACTTAGTGCTTCCCCAGGGCAGTGCTTGCGGACTAACAGTGGTGACAATAACTGATGGTGCTGGTTTCAATGTTGTTTTACAACCCTGAGTATCCAGGCTAATGGATTTAGTAGTGAGGGAAGGGAGTCGTTAAAAAGAAAGAGCCTGGTTCTGCTTTCTCTCAGGCTGACAGAGGTGCAGCGACACTGCAGAAAATAACATCATCTTGCAGAGGCTGTCAGGGAGTTTTCTTGCCTGTTCCTTGCTGCCTGGGAAGGGGAAGTGAAGCAGCTTGTGGCACAGTATGGGGTACTGTGTTTAACCTTCCTGAGTTGGCAACACCACTGTCCTTAGCCTTGTGGAGCACTTTCTGGCTGTCCACATCCTCGTCCTGCTCCATCCATTCATCCATGTCTGCCCCAAAGGCTGCTGGACTCACCATGCACTACCCTCAGCAGCGTGCAAATGAGCAGATGTAAGAATGAAACACCTCAAATTTCTCCCTCTGCCTCAGTCTCATATCCATATACTCGTGTGTCCTCCCCAAGTTCAGGACAATGTCTCTTAATATCCCTGCTCCTACACCCCCCCCACACCCCCAAAAAATGCCTTTGTGCAGTTTTTTTGTGCTTTTCCTCTAGAGCCTTTGAAATGGTAGAAGCAAGCTCAGTTCCCAGGACCTGCATCTGCCATTCAGAGCTTTTCCCTCTCCTCAAGCCCCTTCAAAACATGCTATGAGATCAACCAAGCTTCTCTCCAGTGACACATTTCAGAGACTGAGGCTGTTCCAGACTGACTCGTAATGTGTCAGGTGCAGCAACATTTCAATGATAAAAAAGATCCATGTACAGATTTTCCAAATCTCCACAGGAATGAATGTGACAAACCCACATCATTTTATGAGGAACTTTCCCCAGAATATGGTTTTTCCCATCCCATGTCTTAGGCAGAAGGAAAACAACATGCACAAGCTCTACAAACTAAATGTTTCCCTTTTTTCAGCAATTCCCTACCTTTTAGTGCAAAGGAAAGAACCTAGACATACAAGATTCTTCTGCTATGGATTTAGAATAACATTTTATTAATATATTATGCTACAAAAATATTTTGACAAAATAATATTAGAAAGCATCTTTTTATTACACTCTTCAAAACAGTTCACAAAAGCAGGAGGCGGAACAGGAAAAAATATTTGAAATACATTTGAATTGAAAACTGACAAACATGCAATTTAAAATTCTGTGTGAGTATGAAGCTGCAGGATGGTTGAAAATTCCTGTAGAAGAAAAGTACTGACTACTTATTGGAAAGACCTGTCTACTTTAAGCTAGGGTAAGGTGCCTCCTGAAAATGTAGTCACAGGCAAGGCTGCATTTGGGCAGGGACAAAACACAAGCGTGTGCATGTGTGGATGCACACACGTACACCCCATGATCTCAAAAATTAGGCAATTATCTTTCTGCTTCACTTAAGCTGAAACGAGCTTAAATTGAAGCTGAACTCTAGCACACTCCATGAACCATTGATCACTTCAGAGATATGACAAGCCCATATGCCTTTTGGATATAGTATAGGAATATCTTATGGTACTACGCAAAGTTTGGAATGATAACATTTATGCTGAGATAATAACTTTGGCACTTTGGTTTCTCTAACATAAACATATGATGGGAAATTCCTCCCTAGCAGTGGTATATGGTAATGACCGGGTCACATCATTTGACTAATCAATGCACTAAACATAGATTAAGTTCTCCCACTTTCCATCTCTCTCCCTCTCTGCAACTGTATATTGAAGAACTTAGATAAATATACAATTCTGTACCTTGGGTGTTCCTAAATTACAATGAAGTCTGGCAGAATGGGAAGGGAAGTTCAACAAAACAGATTTTTTGACACCTGTATAAAGCACAGTTATCATAAATCATGTTCATCATTTATTGCCAGAAGAGATATTGCATTATTCAACAGCCCAAGGGATTGCAGAGAAACTACATCAGTCATAAAATATAAAATACTTTCTGTCCCAGCTTACTTACTGGTTCTCCAAGTGGCAATGCATGTTAATATAGCACCCACAGTTAAACATAGGCAAGAAAAAGCATTAAAACAATGAAAAAGTGGAAGTTGAATCCATTGATGGTGGTATGAAATATTTATTCCACCAGGGCAAGAGCTTGGCAGATAATTAGCATTCATTTATAATGTTACAGTTATATATAATGTGAATTGTATTGGTTGTAGCTGCGTTGAAAAGATGAAACTTAGAAACGTTCAGCTTTGGACTCATCCAAAATTATGTGTTTGATTGCTCAACACTACATGACTCCCTTTGATTGTGTTTCTCAGAGGTAAACAGTATCACCGGTGTCTGCTATTACACATAGTGGACGTGGATATGTTTGTTAAATATCCTGCTCCTGGAATCTTGTGATTATATGGGAATCTGAGCTTTCCTTCAGAAAAAATAAAACAGTCTGTTTCTAGTTTTCTGAGAAATCCATGGAGAAACCTGAAGTCCCATGAAGCTGGTAGTCAGTGTTACTTTGAGAGCACATATCAAATCTGATGCATACTTTTAAAACTTGTGATGAATATAGTAATGATCCATTGTAATGGATGTGCATAGAGCTGTGCTAACTAGTATTAGTGTATTTCAATTAACATTGGACTCCTGTAGCTGATTAATAAATAACCCACTTTATCTATCACAGTGAGGGTCTCGTATTGCTATGCTTACATGCCACAGATGGCAAAAAGTCACCCTAAGTTGTACCTTAGGGTAGGACAATAGAAGAAAATAAATGCTTGGTTAGAAAACCGTGCAGAAGCCACTCATGTGGGGCTCCTGAGTGAGCATCTACAGGAAGCTACTTCATCTTCTATTTATTTGAAGTTGTCTCTTCTCCCCAAACCAGAAGAAGCTTGGATGACTAGGTGAGCTAGATGCTTTTAGGTAGCAGAAGTCAAGAGTGTGTTGACCCCAAAGCCAGGAGACACCTTGCTTTGACCCCTGTGCTGCAGGATGACAGACGTGGGGCACCAGGGCAAAGGAAATTGGGTGAGCTCCAGTAACCTTCATTCATTTCACAGGAAGTACGGAGAAAATGTCAGGAAATGCAAATATGTCAAAGCATACTTTGATATCCAAGCTATTTACATGCTGCAATATTCAAACATACCGTGATATGTGAACTAATGAATATTGGATATTACCACCCAGAGAAGGAATGACTCGGGAAAAAACCTCGTCTGTGCCAAACGGGGTGACTATGCTGTACAGTGTAATACCACTGGGAGCGTGGAGATATCTGTGTGCTCCTCATACTCAAAAAAGCCCTGGAGGATTATGGAGAAAGCCATAAATTGGGAAACTGTAATTTCTAGTCTTGGTCCCATTGATGTTTTTCCTTACAGTCTTGGAAAAGTTGTTTCTGTTTTTCTCTTTCCCTTATCTTTATGTGGTCTTGTCTATTTACATTGTAAGTTTTCCAACACCTGGAATTCTGGAATAGTACCACAGAGTCATTTCTGGATTTGATCAGATTACAACAAATAAAATCCAATGGGTTTTGGTTTGTTGGCTGTCCATTTTTACTATGTAACTTATCATCACCCTTAAGACTTGCCTACCTTATTTCCATTCCATTTTTGTAAATAAGACATTATGATTCAGTTGTCGTCTCTGTCATACAGCAGGAGAGCCAATCATCTTTGAAATGCATTAAAGTTGAATCTGAAGATCTGTTAAGCCATTATATTCAAATGAAGGCATTTCTAGGGTAACAGCTCAAATAAAATGGAAATGAAAGTTCTCAAAATATGTTTCCAATATCCAGCCCCGGGCAATAAATATTATGCAAGGTGAATGGCTTCTGTCCAAAACTAACATCTCCAGTCTTCTGCTAGCCAAAATACACAATATTAAAGTATGCACAGGGCGTGCTTGAAGCCTACATTTGGGGCAAAGCTCAAAGTTTTCCATTCAGCCTTATCAACTGTTGTACTTGAAAAAAACTATGGGTAGCTTCTAGCACTGTCTGCTGTGCCCACTTAAACTGACCACAAATCTTCTGACCACAAACTTCTGTCAAAAATAGAGCAAAGACTGGAGGTTACAGTGAGCAGTAAGTCAATAAGAGGTTCTCCGTATTCTCCCTGGCCTTTGTAAGGCAATGGGTTGGGATGTATGATGGAAAAACTCAGTATTTCAGCATGGTTTTAAATAAAACTATGTGCCTTTTGCAGTCTAATTATTTCCCAACCTGCTTTTCTGAATTAACTGGTACAATGACAAACAAACTGTGACTCCTAAATTATCTCTCACTGCAGAGACTTTAAGATTGCATGGAATAATCTCTCCAGTCCTGGTGACCATGCCATAGGGCTGGTGGGAAAGTGACTTTGTTTTCAGCCAGACATTTATCAGTATCATTATTATAATCATTATAATCTGGTATTTTTTTCAAGGTGAAAAAGCACTGGGTTTTGGTAAACAAAAGTTTGCATTGTATTTTTTGGGGTTTTGAGTCTTCTTTTTTAACTAAGGTATTTTCATCACATGATTTGGATTCTTGGCTTGCAGATAGCTTAGAAAGAAAACCACTATTTCAACCAATCCTAATTTTCTCATTGAAATCCAGAGGGATTTTTCATCACGTCATGTTGGGGGAAAAAAAAAAAATCAACATGCATTATTAAACGTAATAGTTTTTAAGATGGACATGTTTTTTTTTTCCCCACAGATAGATGTTGTTCATCACATTCACATAAAGTTGCTTGAATAGGGTGTGACTTTTGCAGTTAATTGTAAGATGTCATAATGTTTCAATCTAAGTCATTAGAAGTACTGTAGCCTACAAATGGAGAAACGTCTCCATGACACAGGTTTTAATTTGGCTCCTGTGGTACTGAAGAGAATTTGGACAAGCCATACTTCAGCACAGAAACACCAGCTCTAAGCGTCACAATAGCAAGAATGATAAAGAATTCGTAAAAGTTTTCGGCTCTCCAGGTTGTCCATTTGCATTACTACAACTGGTACAAGGAAGTTCTATAGGTTAACAGGATACTACATCTTTATACCCTATAGACAGACCAAGTTCTGTTCTCATTTAAGCTGGGAAAGGATGTAGGCTTGTGTTTATATAATATGAGGGAGAGAAGAAAATAATTCCAGTGGGATTATTCCAGGCTTTAAAAGAAATTTTTTATTAACAAAAGTCTGTCTTAATTTGCTTTAGCTAATTAATTAATCCCGGGGCAAATAGGGACATCGGTCATTTCTGAAGAAGTTAAATAGTTTAGTTAAAGACAATAGGGGAACTTAGAGGGTTATCTTGACTAATGACTTACTAAGTCACATAAAAATAACTGGGATTTTAGGTTGTAGCAGCTAACTTGAGTTAGAAATGCACCTATTTTTCTAATGGGCATATGCCACAGAAAGCAGGATCTGCTTTATTCAGTGTAAGCTATGCTAATGAGATAAAAAAAATGTAAAATAAAGAAGTTCACCAGAAATGTACTTATCAGACAGTTTCTGTAAAAAGTAATAGTTAAAGAAACAAAGAAGCCATTCATTTGGTGTC
>VZTM01021093.1:156194-238085 GCA_013400555.1 Jacana jacana
TTCCACTAATGTGTACAAAGCATGATAATAGCAAATGAATCACAGTTTATCCATATAAGACATTTTCTTAAATGCAACTTTACTTCTTGCATCCTAGCCAACTGCCAAGCTGGTTTAGAGCTATTTAAAGAGCATGATCCCTTTTACCAAATACTACAAAACTCCTTGTAAAACCTCCAGGTTTGTAATCAGGCTGTTTCTATAGTGAATGGGGGAGAAACCTCTCCAGAAGGTGGTTTACCTCATTCCAGTGCAGGTCTCTAGGAAGTACTTACTCTTGCTCAGGATCTTTCTCTCTCTAGGGGTTACAGAGGGGCCCTAGACAGCCAGGTTAGATTACAACCTAATCTTAGAGGTGGCCTTGGTGCTAGGAGATGCCTGCTCCAAACTCCCTCTGAGCACATTCACATGTGCATATAAGGGTCTGACCCTCAGACCTTCCCTAAGGATGAAAGCAGTAGCTGAGTCCCCTGAACTCAACTGGAAACTTTCCATTGTCCTCAGGGACGTGGTGAACATTCCTGAAATTAACATAGAGAATAATAAAAATGAATCACAGATCAGAGGGATAATAATCTAAATTATTATCACGCCTTCTCTTTCCAGCCCAGGATATTCTGTCTTTTGTGTCTGATAAAAGTACCTTTAATAAAACATTCCACATGATCTGTGGTGAACAGACAACCGCTGGCTCCACTGCTCGTACCTCAATTTTTGCTTCTGTGTATGGGATTGTTTTAAAAATTTGGAAGACTACAGGTATTTTTTAGCCAAATGACCTGCGGTATCATATTCATGGGCTTGTACTTTTGATCAGATAATAGGGCAGTTTTTCAAATCAGTGCATTAGTCATACATCATCTTACCATCATTAGAACGTGTAAAACTTTCCCCCAAAATGGGGCCTGAGGCAGAGGCTTTGTGAACAGACCCTACTGAATCCAATTACATGATTCAAGTTATCTGTGCTGGGGGCATGAGGTGGAGCTGGAGCACTGTGATGATTTGGGAGCATTCTAAAATTGAAAAATAAAACAAACATATATGCAAGCCTTTGGTTGAAGTTGTGTTCTGGTTTAACTTGCAAGGACTTTGCAAGGAACTCAGAAATTAATTTTTAGTTTGATTTGGTTTATCCATATAAGCAAGGCTTATCTGACCACATCTGACACCACGTCAAAATCACAACAAATAGGACCAGGAGGGACTTTCTGGCACATCTGTCCCAAAGATCTAAACCCTTCCTGACAATGTCTAATCCAATCTCAAAAAAACCCCAACCCTACAATGATAGCAATTCTGGAGTCTCTGCAGACATCTATTTCAGCATTTCACCACTCCTGAAGTACAGAGTTACTACCTAATGCTTCACCAAATCTCCCTTGCTTCATCACAAGTTTGTGACTTCTCCTTTCCCCAAGGACAGGTTTATTCCTTTCCTCTTCTCAACAGCCTTTCACATGTCCTGAAGACTTATCCATGTGTCACCTCAGCTTTCCCTCATTTAAACAAACGATCCCCTAAACCCTTCTCTGCAAGTCCTCAGGTGCTCTCCCTCCATCCTTTCTTCTCTTCTCCCCTGTCCCTGCCTTGTTGATCTGTCTCCTCTAGAGTGAGATGTTCCAGACTGGAAACAGTAGGTCTAGCTGAGACATTGACAGACCTATGCTTTGTGTAGGTACCACTGCTTCCTGATTTTCAAAGCAAAAGAAAGTGAATAAAATATATGCCACCTCTAGGAAGATGGTCTTTCCCCTACCTTTTACCCCCAAAGTCCAAACTGCCTTTATGGTCCCAGTAACCATTCTGAAGCTCATGGGAAACTGATGATGCTCTGAGGGGGTGAGGACAGACCAAATTATGGTGATATTTCTATGTATCTACTACTCAGTCTCAAGACGGTTTCTGTTCAGGGTGGAGGGAGTGACCCTTTTAAGCATAACTTATAAAGTGTTTGAGGATTTTTATGGATCAAAGGAGCTATATAAACACATGACAACTATTTTTAATAAATGTAAACAAATGTGGACTCAGCCTTTCTTACAATAGCATCTGATGAAAGAAGCTTATCGAGACAATGTGCCAGCATAGACTGAACCCTGAAAATATGCATGTTTCAATTGAAAACCTAAAGAGCTAGTAAACCAAAAGAAATTTTTTTCGGTAAATACAATAATGGCTGTTTTGCATTTGTGATTTGATGTTAACCTTATGATGGCTAGGGTTTTTTAAGTTATATTAAGCATATGCTTCCTGTTTCTTTTCAAACAAATTTTGGCCTAGTTTTTTTTTTCCTTTTCATTTAATGAACAGATGTGAAAGGAGTTGATCACATTGTTTTTCTAGTGATCAGAAATAATGTTCTGCTAGTAAAGACAATTACTCTTGGAACTAACCAGACCTATTTATGTCACCAAAAATTTATTAATCAAGATTTGAAAAAGACATCCACTTAAAGCGCTAGGACCAACCCATTGCAGTATGCAAACAAGCTGTCTGTCAAGAAGGCTGACCACAAATTTGAAAGAAAAGGAAGAATCGGTGCTCAACCAGGAGGTACAAAAGGTACATTGCTGGGGGGGTGGGAGGGATGAGGGGAAGTGGGAAAATCACACCAAAAAACACCCCACACTAGAAATAAGTCACAAGGAGTTAACTGCGAAGAACAGTAGAGTAACATCTTAAAGGGAACGTGAAGGCTCCATCTTCTGGAATTTTCCTATTAGTATTTATGGGTCTCTGGAAAGGATTCCTTAGCTCAGCATAGGCTTTGTTGCCCCCCCGGGCGTCATCTATCTCTGCATCACTGCCTCCCTTATGGATACTGTTCTTGCAGCATGAGGGAGAAATCCTGCAGGATGCTGTCTTCTGGTCCTAGATTAGCAAGATGCTAAAAGCAAGCACACAAGCAAGGCTAGTATTCACATACCTACAACTCAGCACGTCCTAAAGCCCTTTGTGGGATCAAGGCCAAGAAGCTCATGCTTTCACAAGGTTCAGTTCATTTAAAAAAAAATAATAATCCAAGCTGGATCTGATTAAGGAATCCAGTTTTGGTCCAGAGGAGGCCACTACTTATTTGCAGTAGAGTTGTAGCCTGCTCTTGCCTGTCTGAATGAGTAAGCAATATCACACACTGGTTTGTGGTCAACAGAGAAGACAGGGGATGAGTCAAAGAAGAGCCTTATCTCTACTATTTCCCCTTTTACCCAGGGTTATTAGGAGCCCAGATCTTTGGCCATTTTCCACATTGCAAGCATCCACCCTCTCCAGGAGCAGCACAGCCGCAGGGCGGTGAGGAAGCAGCTGCAGCCACACTATCGATAGAGGGGTCAGGCAGCAACATTGGGAACATTTCATCAACCCATCGCTGTTGATCTGAGCTTTCCTTCTGATGAGACTCAAATGAGAACCACCTTTCCACCCGAGAGGATTCTGTGATTCAGATTTATTTCAGTGCTCTGGTTCCTCTAGAGACTGACAGCATGCAATTCCACTCCTTGAAGTGTGCACCTGTGAGCTTCTCACCCGTGTGCAGCCCTATTCTTTGTTAGGACCATGTCTGCTAATGGCTTTTATCTAGGAGAAAGAAGAGTATATTGAGGGAAAAGAGGGAAAAGGAAGCACAAGTTTCAGCAGGTGTTGCCTCTTAAAGAACAGAAAGCCATGAATGAGCATGACAGGACCCCGAGCCACACAGTCACCATGTGCTCAAGCACAAGAAGGGGGTTGGTGGTGAGCAGGACACTGCATGCGAGGATGTGATGGTTGGGGAAGCAAAGTGAGGAACCATCCCTTCCTGAACATGCAGGACCTGTGGCTGACCTGTGCATGAGAATCACGAGCAGTCCTTTGGATGCCCTGGCCTTTAACAGGATTTAAAGTGTGGGATTAATTGTAGCTATCTCAGATACAGCCTTATAGTTGGAGCTATTCAACTGAGTTCCCACTACAGTTTGTGGGGAACAAGATCTAACAAGAGGACAACCTTTTCCCCTCAAAGGCGTGTTTCTAAGGTAGGAAGATGAGCTGCTTCTGAGGATCTCTCTCTCTCTGGAACTCAGGTCTCCAGAACCCTAGCTGAGCTCTAGCTCCAGTGAGGGTTTTGACGGGTAAAGACAGGCTTCTGAATTGGGATGAGGCCACAAGGTAGAAAAGAAGAGAAGTGCTGATTCTGTCATGCAAAAAGCAGCAGCTGGTGGGGATGTAGCTCCTCCCCTTGGTAACACAGCAGCTCCCCAGTAATGGGCATAGCAGGACCCAGTGTCCCCTCTTTGGAGTCTTGACTCTGAGCTTTGACCTGATAGAAGACAAGGTGGCTGACTTGGCCCAGTGGCTCCAGGGAGGCCATGCTGGTTTAAGCAGGAGGAGGCTCAACCTTGAAATGTAGCTCAAATGCCTTTGGTGCAGTTTTGACCCCCTCTCTGGATGGGCCATAGGCTGGAAGCCAGAAGATTTGCTTTTTATCCCTGTGTCACCCACCAAGGAACCATCATAACCTCGTTAAATCACTTTACTTCTATTACTCCCCTGACTCTCATCTGAGTCAAGACTTTGAAGCGTTAGTGTGACACCACTGGCATTAACCCAATGTGAAGTGTTTTGCAGGCTCTCACTGTGATTTGCAGGTCCCGATTGCTCAGGCCACCTGCAAAATACCTCTGTGATAACAAATTCAGCCCCAGAGCGACAGTGACCTGCAGCGAGGCTGAGTGCTTCAGGGGCATCCTAAATTGCAGAACATCTTTCAAGCCACAGGTGATGCAAAGGTGTACATGTGGATGTAGATAGCAAGTAAAGGGAAGGAGCAAGTGAGAAACAACTCCAGCACAAGCTGAGGACCCTTTTTTGAGGTGAAATTTCACCATGTGGGAAAGTCTCCTATACTTCACAGTCAGATTTAGCTTTCTCTCATCCCCAGAGGAGACTGTGTATGGCCCTTTTCAACCTCCCGCCCTGAAATCCTTTAGGAAAACACTGCAAATACAAATCCTGCACCCATACATGTGGCAGCAGCAGAATCAGTCCCGATGTTCCTTTCCAGACAACTTCAGAATGGTGTAAAAACACAGAACATTGTAAAAACCAATAACCTTTGAAGCACACCCTCTGAGTAATTACCCCATTCCCATCTAATGACTTAAAGATGTTATAGTCCTCTCTGATTTGGCAACAACAAAGATTTCAACCTTATTAAAACCAGCCTGTCAGGAAACTACATGTCATCCTTTTAAAAAAAGGGGGAAAAAGGGGGGAAAAAAGGGAAAAAAAAAGAAATTAAATTCTTTAAAATCCCTGTGAACAATAATTCAAGATACTGTAGCTGAAGACTCATGATTTGTTGTAGAGTGTCTGGGTGGTCCGAGGCAGGAGATGACAACATTAGCTCTTTCCTTTGCCCTTCTTAGAAGTCCTTTGATGATTCTCTAATATCCTAAGAATATCCCCCTGTGATTCTGCACTGGGACGAGGCAATCCCAGAGCTGGGATAATGCATCCCAGTTTTACCCAGGGCCTGGCCCTTGCTAAGAAGGGATAGCCCAGAGCCCTTTGTTTCACCAGTTCTGCATAGGCATCTGAGCCAAGATGTGCTCATGATAGTCTAAATAGTGATGTGGGCTCAAAAACATCCACAAACTCTTCCCCACCCACTGCACACATCTGGTTGTGTACCTGATTTGTATGCACAATTAAGGCACTCATCATCACAGCTCAATTAACCAAGTACTTGTTTCACTGGTCCTTGGACAGATAATGATTGCAGTTTTTACAGCCAAAGTAAGCAAGAATATCAAGGGTGATGGGCTTAGTATTGTAAAAATCTTGCCAGTTGGGCAACCTGATAATATACAACTCAGAGTTCATCTGATGGTGCTGCAATCAGGTGGTTTTCAACCAAATTCCAAGCATGAGCAGAATATCTATCTTTTGCCTGTATTTTGCAAACTGCCTGCTCTCACAAATATAGCCCCACATGCAAAACAATTTGCATTTTCAGGGTGGTCAAAACCATAATCCATATTTTATGTCTTGGGCTCAACCTTTCCATTAATTAGAACCAGAGTGACTTGGTCTGCCCTCTCCTATGTGCACTCGAGTGTTTGTTTGGCATTGTGTGGGCCCTGTGGCTCAAATATTTTTTGCAGATGCACAGAATTAGCCATGCATGTTTAGATGTGCTTGGGGAACACGTGCATTCATAGAGATGTATATATTTGACCTTGTCACTTACTTGTTAAACACTGTAAAAGATATCGTCTTTCCCCTCCAGATTTTAAAATGATTTAGGATAGGCAGTAGTGGGGTAATACCTAAAACATCCTGTCAAATGAAGTATTTTCTACAAGACTGTTCGCTAAGGCACACAATTATTTCAGCTAAGAAGATTCCTGCGCAATGTATTAAGGAACAGAAAGAACAACCAAAATATAAACTGGCTTAAATGGATGTCCAATATACTGCATTTTTCCATTTGATTTTAACTTTATTTTTCCTCCTCCCTGTTCTTTTTCCATCTCCGTGTAACCATTTTTCTCTCTGCTTAGTCTGTATCGCATTTTTCTCTCTAATTCACTGGGCTCACTTTCCTGCTTGCTGCTTGTGTTTTTCCAGAGTCTCTTTTAGTAAGAATAATTAAGGCTGGGTCAGATCTTTGAACCTGTTATTTGGAGCAGTATTGAATTCAAGCTTGTTCCACTTAACAAAAGCACTGGCTTCTTATTCTTTCCAACAGACTCATTCTCAAAATAAAATAAAAGGTTCATAGGGCATATCCACCAGGCAGAAATGCCAAGGACATTAAATTGCTGCATTGCTCACACGGCTTGGGTTCCTCTTGCTGCTTGTGATATCAGCCAAAGAATAAACTCCTTCTCCCAAGCCCTTCCAAACCCTCTGAAAGCCCAGAGATGCCACCAGAAGTTCATAAAAAGCTGCTTGCTGGCCTGCAGGGTTGAAAAGGATGACAAAGCTTTCCCTGATGGGTGCCATAACCCGGACCCTGAAGCATCTCTGCAGAATTGAGCTTTTGTGAGCATGGTCTGCACCACGTCCCTCCATGGCAGTGCTATGTGAGGTGTCCCCAGCACCCAGCAGCTCACAGGCATGGCCCCCTCGCCTTCCAGTGTTGCGGGCTCCAGCCCCAGGTATAATGCTTGCTTTGTTCAGTTAACTAATTCAGGAATCATGAAGAGGAGATCTGAGTGAAATCAGAATTTGGCCTGGCATTTTCATAATTGCAGGAACCCAGCTTCTTTTAAACCCAAACGAATTTAAACAAATCCTATTTCTCCTTCGTCCCAGTGAGTAACTGGACTTAGACCACAGCTAGACCTTTGGGGTCCTGCTGGGTTTTCAGCACGAAGCGCAGCCTGCGTTGCTGAGAGCGTCAGGGAATCAAATTTCCTCCCGTTTCACTCTGCAATGAATCTGTCTTCTCAGATAAACCCGCTACCACATTATGACTGTGGTTAAACCCCTCTTAGAAACCAACTGCCCACCACAACAGTATTGTCATCTTCCTCCCTGTCATTACTTTTCTTCACTTAATTTCACAGGGCATGAAACTCACTAGTCAGAAAGGGAATAGCAGAACCAGAAATAAATCTCATACCCCTTACCCTCTTCCTCTGGGCTAGTCTGCACAGTGTTGTGTGTTTGCATTTCCACTGAATTTTAAAGACTTTTTCCTTTTCTTTATGGTGACTTAAGTGCCTTCATTGCAAGACAAAGGGTTTTTTTACATTTGAAGGAACTCAGCTAAGTCTGGTGCTTTACCTTGAGGAACAGCAAATTTGTCATCTTTTCAAGCTTAGATACCGCTAGGTATAAATGTCACTCAAATATATAATCATCCCAATTTAGGGTTGCAGTGTTTGAGAAAGTGTTTGGTCTGGCTTTTATAAGGTAAGTGATCTTGTCAACACATCTGCATATCCCCGGGGCAGAGAGGCAGACAGCCATTAACACAGCAAGCAGCTGTGTTTCAGAGGTCCCATCTTCAACCCAAACCCAGCTTTTGAGATGACTCTATTAACTTTTCTATCTGATGGGTGCAGTGCCAGGAGCAGCCATGGCATGGATGGGTCTCTGCTGTTTCCATAGCCTCAGCAGTCTTGGTCCTGGCCCCAGTACCTCCAGACCTGATGTGCACAGGGGTCTATCCTCCCTGCAGGGTCAGTGCTGGCTGAACCAGTCTGGGGAGCAATTCAGTTCCCTCTGAAGAAGATGGAAACAACCACATTTTGTCAGTCAAGCAGTGCTGTAAGTTAGGAGTCTGAACATGGGGCTGGCCACCACCCTGCTTGATAGAGAAAATGCAACACCTTCTAAAGGAAAAACACCTCTATAAAGAATTACAATTTAGGGAGGGCAGGTGCTTTGCTACCCGCTTCTGGGCTTAAGGAATCCAACCCACCCTGGGCGTGAGCCCACTCAGTGCTTCTTCCAGTGTCTGCAACTGCAGTCAGCCTTGCAAGTTTAACACAAACCACACTCCCCGCACCCACCCCGAACAGCGGGGTGAAAGCGCTACTGTGTACTGAATTTTCTCTGCCTGATTAACCAGGCAGCTTGTTCTTCAGTTGAGTGAGCGTAGAGCTTTGTAGGGTTGTGTTAAAGTGTATTTCAGACTTAGGAGGAGTTCCCTTTACCTGAGGGAACTCAGTGCATTTTCCTTTCTTATCTGTTTGATAGAAGCCAGAAATATGGTTTTATTTTTGTGTGTGCGATAGACAATATGCCACGAGGAGTCATAGCTAAAGGCTCCAAGGAGCCAATCCTCAGAACATCTGGTTAGTGAAAGCCCTGGATATGGAAAATATAAATGTCAAGGCTCATATTTATAAATTGGAAGGGCCATGACGACATCTGCTAACAAGCTTTCTCCCAGAGCCCATTTGCTGTACATGGTTATTCGCAGGCAACAATAAACATGTGCATGGATCACACGCGCGCTCTGCCCTTCCTTTCAGTCGCGGAAGGAACACACGCTCCAATAGCACACAAACGCTCTGTTCTCACAACCCAGGAACACAAGTGTTTGCAAACCTCACAGCACAGCTCTTGCATACCAGACCACAGTGGGATACACGGCTGGAACAGACTAAAAATAGCTGGAGAAAAAGCCTTGCATTAACACAGAAGACAGTCAAGCCCACTGAGCGTTAACTCTTTCAGTGGAATAAGTGCACTCCTTTTTTTGCCTTGCTCCACAGGAGACACTTTGTACTATAGGTCAAGCCCTGAAACCTTATTTTTATGACTGAGAAGTTGTGGATGGGAATCTCGAGACTTAAATAGAGTCCAAGCTGTTCAACTGTGGTAGCTCAATATTAACATTGAAACAAGCTGTAGGTAAAATAAACTCACTTCTACATTTATTCCTGTAAGTCCCTTTTCTCCAGCTTAATGCCAACTGTAAGTCCATTTCTGATGCCTGAGAAATAAAAAAATTGATCCAATGCATCAGCATAATGGTTTTGCTAACAACTTATCATTGTAGGTGTCTAGACCACAGTTCACCCCAACAGGCCCCCAACACTCCTGGCACTGGCCATCATCAAAGAGACTGCCCATGAGGTTGCTAAGTTGACAGGAGAAGGAAAAACATCATCAGAAAGAGCCTGGATGGCTTTACGATGTCCATGACTTTATTGAAGAATAAATGAAGCCAATGCTGACTGTCCAGTCTGCAGTGTTCTTGGCCACACGTACATCTGAGTGAAAATGGTAGGAAAAGCAAATGATGAAATGACATGGAGAAAATCTACCTCCTGGTTAAAAAATGAAGAAGGAAGCCTAGATATGCCTCCTACCTACTGCAGTCTGCAGTAACGCCATGTGGCAAAGAAATGCTTGCTACAAGTGAGACATGTCCCCCCATCTTAAAGAAGTTCTGCCGAAAGGTGTAGGCGCCAAAAGCTCACATTTTCATGGGCATGGACTGATTGCAAAGTGAAGTGCAGTGTTTGGAGCATCACAGCCTCCTGCAAGGTAAGCTCAGAGAGGTGGAGCTGAGTGCACAGGTCTGGGGATGAAGATAGGAAGATAGAGATGTTGGAGGGGTCCCTTCCAGCTCCTTGCTCCAGGGCCCATGCCAAGCACATGCAGCCAGAGTTAAAAAGGGCACATAGAAAGAGTATTTGAAAAAGAGAATATTTAAGCAGAAAATGGATAACTGTGGAACTGGAAAGTTAATAGGTTGTCCAAAACCAAGAGGAGGCCTGGCACTGTGTGAGGAAATGAGACTGCACTGGCTGAGAAACAGTGGAACAAGTGGGGATGTGCATCACGGAGGAAGAGATTATCCTAACTCAGCAGCTGCTCCTTCTTGAAATTGAATCTTAAGCAAACATTTTGTTCGTGCTGCTGCAGACAGATCTCAGGTGGCTTAACAAAGCTAGCAGTGGCAGGGCTATGTTCAGCACAAGTCAGAAATACACCAAACCAGGGCAGATACAAATATATAATATGGACTATCTGCACTCAATGCATATCATATGAAAAGCAGAAAACAAGAAAAGAAGAGAAATCTCTTAATAGGTTCCATAAAACATCCTGCTTTGTATTTTCAATTTTAATCAGCATTGAGGAAGGAGCAGAAAGTGTACTTGGATATCCAGTGCTGAAAAATACCTCACTGTTCAAAAATCCTAGCTTTCATGTGTTCCAGTTTTGTTTCTTGCTTGCCTTAAAAAATATGGATTTAATAGTCATGATGGGTTTAAATTTCACAAAAATAAAATACCTAATGCATTACCAATAAAGAATTTAGTTCCATGAAATAAAATTGAAATGTACATACAAATCAAGTTTCTGTTTCCAAGAGACTTCTGTGTCCTTTATCGCTAATGATTTTATTTTCAGGTATTTATAGCTTCCATTAAAATAGGGTATGAATACTGCTTCATATTAGTTGTTCATAATGGTAGTGAGACACTTAGGAAATAGTGAAAGTAAATATGCAAGGCTTTTCTTATTTTTTTTTTAAATCTGTGTTTGTTTCATCACACAGTGGCAGCACATTGTAGAGAACAACAGGACAAAGTAAAACACGCAGATTTTTCTGTGTGTCTAGCAGGTGAAAGTGTTGCTGCACATCTTTTCAGCCCCATCTGGAGGATAACAAATTAACTTTTTGACTTTACAAGGGGAAAGAAGTTATCACTCATGGCCAACTGACAGGGAAGGTCTATTAGCATGGGGATGCTAAAGTTTTGGACACGAACAACAGGACTTCCCATCCATTACTGAGAGAGTTTTGTGCTGAGCCCAGGTTTAACAGCTTTAATTAATATGTTCTGTGCACTCTGACCAACCCGATAATCCAAGAAGCCTCAATAAAAAACATCTAGGGAGGGAGGATATGTCATCACTGTATCATATGTTACAGTCAGGAGATTTACCTCTTATTTATACTGCACTGAATTATACAATGCTGTTATTTTACTTCTACTGCAGGACTTGTGTGCTTGGGGCTGTGAAAAGGGCATGATGAAAGAATTGCCAATGTCAGTACTTGCTTAAAGAAGGCATCAAGCCATCTGCTCATCTTAAAGCGGATCAAATAGAAACAGGAGGAAACTAATTAAAAAAATGCAGTGTTCCCCACACTTTGCTCTCTGCTCAGGCGGAGCTGAGGATGCCTTCACAGAAGCAAGACTGCATGTTCAAGGGAGGGATGAAACATGGGGAGAGAAAAGGACCGACTGATGCAGTGCTTTGCTGTCCAAAATGTCATCTTCTGGCCACTGTATATCCACTAGAGTTCATTAAAAAAAAAGGGAAAACTAAGAGCAGTTGAAGTTATAACTAAGGCCCATTGAAGATATAAAGGTTCTGCTTCTGCCAAGGAGCCGGGAGGAAGCATTTGTCCAGGAAGTGTTTTGAGACCACTCAGGGTGACAGAAGGGTCTTGTACTCAAGCTGTTAAACCATGAGACTTTTCTGATGAATCTACAATTCTGATGAATGAAGTATTTCTCCATGTATGCCATGGAGAATACAGACCGAGGCCAGTCCCTGATAGGGACTGTGATCATGAAAGTTTCCTGAGAAGGAAATCCTGCCAGGAGAACAGCAAAGGAAATGGTAGACAGAAGTGCTGGAGAAAAGCCAAGGGGCCACACAACAGAGTTAAACCCCAAACAGCAATGAAGTGTGACAAGGGAGAAAAGATGGGACTCCAACACACCTACGCTCCCACTGTTCCTGGCTGCTGGAGCAGTCCCACTGGGAGATATTCATTATAATGAGCTAGAAAGGTCCTGAAGCTGCATCCTCATCTTTGGTTGAACACAGGGCAAATAAAAGCAGTAAGTGGCAACTGCTTACTCTGCTGCAACAGAGACAGGCCAGAGGAGGGAGTGATCCCCCCTCCCCATCAGCATCACTAGGCATCCACTCTCTGAGCATTATCCTTACCAGGGAGGCGGATAGAGTAATTTAAACAAACAAGGCCCCAGTGATGGAAATTTCAAGCTCAAAGCTACCATATGGAGGGAAATCATCTGACCACAATTTACCTGTTAGACTTCAAAAGTGTCTAGGTCTCCTCTAAAGAAAAGCAGCCTTTTATTTAATGAAGTTAAGTACTGTATTTCAGCACTGTGTGTTGTGAAAAGGAAGCAATTTGGATTCATTTACTGAAATTTACCTTTCAGATGCAGTTAAGTGAAATTAAAAGTTTGTCTGAGTTGACAGAGTTCTGTTTTCCATCACTGCATTGTCTTGAAAGAAAGGGTAACAGTCTAAGTGCTTAAATTCCATCCAAACTGATAAGGTTCACTCTATACAGCCACACGTAGTGCAGTTTATTACACATTGTCTCCCTTCATCCATCACTGGTATAACTTTTCTTTTCTTTTTTTTTTTTTTTTTGGCCTAAAATAACTGTTTCTTCCAAATGAAATTGATATTTGTGATGTTATTGCATTCATCTGCGGTTGAATAGTCAGCAGTGGGCTATCAGAGAAACGCCATTTCCAATTACAGGGGGAATTCATTCCATTTCCCACTAATGGCAGGTTTTACAGGGGCGAGCTTACATCTGGGATGAGAATTTCTTTTTTTCTCTTCTGATAAAATTTCTTTTCCTTTAATTTTTTTCCTGTGCAAGTGAAGCATCAGTGTGACCTCGAGATCTTCCCAAATGCCATCTTTACTCAGATTTCCTCCTCAGTAGTGGGAATGAATCTCCAAATTTGCGCATTGCATCCTCCCTGATTCTTTCTTCTACCACTGTATTTCTCTCTTTCACATCTCCCAGCTGCCATTGCTCCTTCCAAACCTCACACCTTCCAAAACACCCAGCCAGCTACTAACTCTTCTCCATCCCTCCCATTTTCCCAGGAACTTTCCTACCACCCTGCCTTAGAGCCCTAAGAGCTAACCCATTCCCCCCCCAAGCTGGGAGAGGTTCTCTCTTCTCTCGCGCTGGTTTTGTTTGTAGCCTGTAAACTGCCCACTGGAACAAAGGTGGGACCCTGATCTGGGCTTCACTGACTACTCTGGAACGTCTCTACTCTTTCAATTAACTGAGAAGCTCATCCTGAAAAGCCAGTGAATGATCTGTAATTAATTATATATATTACAAGGGGAAACTTAGCTAACACAGTGTCAACAGGAACAATAACACACTCTGTATGCCAAACTGCAGGCTTCCAGCCTTCCCTCCCTGCTGCCCCAGCTGGATTTTGGCTACAGGAGTTTAAGTTTTGCCTAAGTTCAAATTCCTCCCAAAGACAGACTTCAGATCTGCACACTTCTGCAAAATCAAGTAGTTAAAATAAAAAACCCTGCTACTTGAAATCTCCATTTAATTTTGATTCTTGACAAATGTTTTCAAACACAAACTGCAGCCAGGCAGGACGTTTTAATTCTGTTTAGATTTGGGGGGAAGGAGGCAGAAGGGAGAGGAAACCACACATTTCATCAGCATTTTTTATTTTTTAATAGCCTTCAGTGTAGCTGATTACCCAGGAGATCAGCAAATCTCAGCTCTGTCAAAGACAGGGAGAAGACAGAGCAGAAGCTTTCTCATCCTCCACAGGGCTACTAACCTTCCAACACACAAATCTAAACACTGTCCACTCGGGTGCCCACTCAAATGCCTCAGCTGTTAAGTCAGAGCAAAAAGGAAAGGACAATCTCCAAGGTATAACTGAAAGTAAATACTAATGATGACTCATTTTTCACAAGACCAATTCAGATTGTAGCTATAACCTCAAATCAGTCCAGAATGGCTGTGTGAGCTGTAGTCTTAGTGGAACCATTAATTATGGATTTCCTGGCTTTTATAGGTTGGAGTCAGACCTTTGATGTTCCTTTAAGATTGTTCTTCTCTGTTCATTTCCTTTGTTTCTGTGTTGGTAGCTTAAAAAAACACCCCGAGATTTCCATGGAAGTCTATGAGATAGCCTAGAAATGCACAGGGCATAAAAGCCCCACAATTCATGGCTCATAAAGTCCTCTAATCCACGGTCAATAAAGCTTTGGAAAAGAGCTGTAGTCACAGCTCTGACACACAGTCATTTCACAGTTCAATGAGGTTCATCCAAGAATCAATAATTTGGTTTAAATTTGCCTGGATTTGTCCTGCACCTGTATATTTCTCTTTGACTTTTCAGGTTGAAAGGCAGCTCGAGGAGCTGAATTCTGGAGACCTCGCATGGAAACAGTGAGTTTTATGCAGCTCTCACTCAAAAGCCATAACAATGACCTAAATCTCTCTACTTTGTCTCAAAGGTGAACAAGCATAGTTTCAGCTGACAATAGGTGGGTTAGGAAACTCAAACTGGAAGAAGATCCATTTGGAAATAGATCTGAAGGTAATATTATATGCAGAGACCTCAGTCCATATAGAACATGGGGGGTCCTCCAATTTAAGTACATGTAAATTGATCTACGGGACTGACCAGAGTATGAACTTCTATTATACTAATTATCCTCCAGAAATGAATGCTAATAGTCTCACTGTTGAGTGCTGGTGAACACTATTGAGGCAACACAATATAAGCTGACATGTTTCTCTCCTGCATGGGTAAGACTCTATTTCCCATATTATTATCCATCTTTGCTGCTTCTTCCCAAGAATGATCAAGCTACAAAGTCTGATGACAGGCACACATTTCTGTTCTTTTCTTGCCAATCAGAAAGGAACCAGTTAGAGAGAACTCACTGTTTATTGATTTGTGCAAGGTCCAGCTTGCAATTAATGCTGATGAAACCCAACTGCCAAAAGCACAACATGCAGCAGCTGGTTTATGAAAGTTGAGACCCCATCCAATTTATGGGGAAAGCAGAGCTGGTTGTGAGGCTCTGATTCAGCTGAACAGTTTGTATTTTTTGTTTTGTTTTGTTTGCAAAAAAATACCAGAAGTTACTCCAAAACTGTAGAAGCACTAAAACCATCTGAAAGCACTAAGACAGACTTCCCTTCTTGCAGTCTTTCCTCATTTCTAAGGCTGTGATCTCCCACTAATATCTCCCTGGGATCTTTCAGCAAAGCAGACAACACACAGCGTCTGGTTCATCACCAGCATGGTGGGAGCAGAAACTTTTGTTTCCTTATCCCAATCTCTTCCCTTATATTATGGAAGTAGAGGGATAGAAGTTTTTGATTCAGGTGAAAACTCACGGGAGCACAGAGTGAATAACTTAACTCTGACCTGGGGAACTATTTTAAACACTAAATTTTAAATACTTTTCCTAGGAACATTTCTTACCTGAAACAAAACCAGCAAAAGGCACAAAAGTCTTGCACCACCGCTTTAAGCCCCCAGCTGCATATTTCCACAGCCATATCAGCCCCAATATCTAATAACCTTTCTGGATGGATAGAATGCAGGCAGAAGGATTGTGCCAAGCTGCCAGGATGCCACTAGATCTGTCCATTTAAGCACCTCTGTTGTATGACATATATTGTGAACTGGACTAGATGCCCTTATGAAATGCCGGGACATCATGAGACACCCCAACTTGGCACAAGAAAGATAGAAAAGTTCCTTGTCCTCAAGGTCATCAAGTATGTAGAACCAAATGTCTTTTAGCTCATGCTTAAACATCCCCTGTAGAGATGATCCAACCACTGAACACACTTGAAGAACAAAACAGGTGAATCCTGACCTGATCCTTCTTATGAAGGCCAGCATTAACCCCAGAATCAGCCTTACTACATCAAGATCAATATGCACCACGTTAATAACAACCTTTACATCACCCACTCCAATAATATAATAAACTAAAAGAAAAATGAGGCAACTGCTCCATTAAAAAGAATGAATAAAAAAATAATCCCAGAACACAAACATGTTGAGTTTTATTCCTTAGCAAAGGAGAAGACTCTGAAAGACTCTGACTCGTTTTACTTGCAAGGCACTTAAGCACATCTAGAAGCTCTGGTCAAACATGAAGGCACTTACTCAAAGACTGAACAGGAATTTTTAACCTTGGACCAAGACTGGTATTGCCACAGAAATGTGCCTACCTCCATTCTTCTTCACATAGAGGCATTAAAGTACTTCATTTTTGTCTCAGTTTGCTGTTTTCAGTGCAGTTAAAACCTTTCAGTCCCAGAACACAGTTAAGATTGAAAGTCTTATATGTCAGAATCTTAAGAACTCCCAAGAATATTCTGCATGGTTGGAAAATGGGCAAGTCTTTGGGCTGAGAACTGAGAGTAAAGATTAGAAAATAATTATTGGAAGAAAGAGGTTAAACTCAGAATATTTTCCATTGTCATTTTTCCTGGTGTTCCTTGACAAGTCTTTGTTTCTGTATTTTGAATATTCTAAGCATCAGTTTTATTTCTCCTGACTTTCAGATCAAACATGCCTATAAGCCTTCCTCCTAGTTCTTCGTAATGGTTTAAAAACAGCACCTCACTCCCCGTCTCTCTCATGTAGCCTTTCTCCTACCCTTATCATAGGCTAATCGACGAGAGCTAGGATCTGTAAGAAGCAGCTAGTTAGGAGATGGCAAGAAGAGGACAGGGACCATAAAAGATGTGACTCACCTGTCTTCTATCCGAACCCAGAGGTCATTGAACTGCCTCTGGCGATGGTGTTTGTGCTGCTTCTTGTGCCATTTCTTCTGCCTGCCAAACTCTTCCAGCTGGCTGATGCTGTCTGGCAACAGGAGGTGAGGAGACAGGCTGTCGTCTTCATCCATCTGCAGGGGCTTCAGGGAAGGAGAAGTCAGTGGGACCTGCTCGGAAAGCTGGACAGCAGGCAGGGCTGTCGCTGAGGATCTTTCTAAGGCTGGGCTTGTCTTTGTTGTCCTTGAACTGTAAAATACAACATTGAAACATTCGATGAATAAACAAGGGGTCATGCTAAGAAAAAGTGAAAGCAGAGGACTGCACTACTTGGAGGGTGTTCCCCTCTGCTGAGAAGTTGTACAAGGAGAAAGGCTTCTGCTCTGTGTCAGCAAGTAAAGACAGCAGTCGGCATTTTCCAGCAAGCTTTCAAAGAAACACTCAACTGAAAGAGAAGGAAAAGGCAGTTTGATATGCAATTACTTTTTTTTCTGGCATTTTAATGACTTCTTACAGGCTTTAGAACCTGTGTTAGGGGTCAGCATCACCTACCCTGCTGGGTTGAAGGTTAAATGGCAAAGCTGTGACTCTCTCTGAGGAAAACAGATACCTTAACAGCAGCTGATCTTAAATTAATGAGATAACACTTTNTATAATCTGTGGAAAACAAGTCATTGCTTTGACTGCAATAATAATGTTTGTTCATCCAAGTTAGGAGTGGTGACAGGGGAGCCCAGACTGATGACAGAAGCATGGTCTAATAGTGAGGCTGATTGGATGGGTTGTACAAGACCTGAACTCCAGCAGGTTTTGTATAAAGGAGACATGAAGCAAAAAAGGGGGTAAATGAATTGTCCAAAGCCATCCTGAAGCAATATTGCCAGAGCTCTTCACTCCTGTCTGAAATAGTACCACCTCTTGCATCTGACTGGAACTATGCAAAAAAATGTCTTTTATTGTTTTCATCTTCTAGAGTTTCACTAATATTAGCCACAAGTCAGTACAAACTCTCCCCTTTGATATGTGGCCATGTCAACTTGCATTTGTGAGCTAAGATATCTCAAACAAAAAAATCTAATAAACCAGTAGTGGCACAGAGTGATGTTTTTTTCCCCCTAACTTCAGTAGAAGTTCCTGTTTGGTCTTAATTGCGAGAGAAGAAATTTATCTGTCTCTGGGATGGCTCAGTGAGTTGTAGGTAAAGAAAATGGAAGAAAATTAATAGGCAATATGAAGCTGTGGTCTGCAAAACTATTTCTATTACATGGATGCTATGACTTTTATGACAGAAACAATTAAAGCCACGTGAAAATTTTTGCCTCCTGAGTGAAACCAGTAAGACGTTTTAATGAAAAAGTAATAAAAAATCCTAAACTTCATTGGTGACAATGTACAAAATGTGCTGCAAATGAAACCACATGTTTCATTTATGGAACATTTTGTTCTCTTCCAGAAAAGTCACATCTACTACTAAAGGCAGCTTTTTTTCTTTTTTTTTAAGTCCATTACAATGGCAGTCAGGATGGTCATCTCTATTTCCACTGCATCATGTTTCACCCAAAGGTCCTTCCAATAGCTACTGAGAACTAATTATTGCTACTGTGAGACTCACTGGCAAAAACCACAGTAACTTTATCACTTGTAGCCAACAGTAATGAAGTTCTTCAGAGATTGTATGACAGATACAGAAACGAGTGACACTTGTTTAAACTAATTTTAAAATTCTCCAAGGTTTCTTTTATAAATAAAAGACACAATAAAATCACCTCTTTTTCCTCTCTTTCCAAGCATTCAAACTCCACTGAGTTCTTTTCAGACTCACTTATACTCACTCTGTGCTCTATTTTACATCACAGAGAGATCTACTGGTTCTGGACATTTTTCCCCATTGAGACTTTCTTCCATGATTCATGTTGAGGATGATTTTATCAGTGAAGCTTCTTCTTTCGAGCAATCCTCATGCTCTCTGAGGCCTTCAAGACTTCTTAGGCTGTGACATAGGCTCATGGCTGAAGCAAAGCTATCTCCAGACTCATGTAAAAGGAAAGGCTCTCAGGTTTGTATTGGGTGTGTTCTCAGGTCACAGCAGACAGTTCTTAATTTTTATCCAAACATGATGGATTAGTGAAGCATCAACATCCAAATGCAGCCATCTAGCAGCTTGGAAGATAACAGTGAAAACTTGGATAGGACAAGTTAGACAGGTAGGAAGGACTTGACCAAGCATCTACAACCACCACGTGGGTAACTGCAATGGCAGCAGGCAGCAATGGGTAGCAAGAAAGCCCTGGCTTCATGAGCTCCTGCACTTGTGCCCAAGTAATGGGAACAGAAGCTCATTGATACTACCCAAGTTGATACTGCTCATTCTGCTCTAGATACCTCTGCTCTTCACTATGTGGTGTGAATTCACCCACAGCTTCCTGACAGATGGGCCAAGCTGCCCATCTGCATGCTGGGCAAAAGAACACTACCCTGGCCACAAAACTGTGGTGGGCAGAAACATGTGAAGAACTCAAGGACATGGAGCAGATGTGAGAGAGTCAACAAGCAATGTGATCATCACAGCTGGAACTGAGCAGTTGACAAGATTTTTGTTTTCATTGACTTTCTTCTCCTTGCCACTGAAAACCATGCCTCATGTTCTAGACAACAGTTCCCCAAGATGCTGAAGGTAGGACCAGCCCCCACATCAGCCCACATCTGCCAGCTCAAGACTGGGGCCACCATTTGTTTCTTGAATGGTCTTAGAGACATCTGACACATACTTTCCACCTTTTAACACCTACTGTTTTGTTACATGTGTTTACCTTGCTCCAAGCTCCTAGTAAACTGGAACCAGTAGAAAGGTGTTTTTATGGGTTGAGATTTTAGAAACCACTTACGACGACTGGCAGCTCACTTCTTATTAAAATTAATGAGTTTGGGCATCAAAATCCCAGTGGTGGCTTTGAAAGCTTCTAGCTTAATTGTTTCCACTGCCATCACATGAGCCACAGGTTGTAAACTCGATATTTCAGAACATTCTTTGGGAAGAGAATAAATAAACACTGAAGAAACGTTAAAATGTTGTAACCTAAAGAGGGTTATAAACTAACCACTTGTACTTTAGAGTCGACGCATGGGGAATAGCTCCAAAGTGGCAACTGTATATTACATTTAGTCAATATTTGCTCCATTATTCCTGTACTACTAGTAATTACTCCAAGACCTAGGAGGGACTGCTGAAGGCTGTGTGTTGATACATGCTTGCTTCTTTCACAAAAATGAAATGTTTTTAAAACTGACTCATAAAACTGGAGACCTGGTTGGCTTCTAATCTGATCATCATAGAATCATAGAATTATTAAGGTTGGAAAAGACCCTTGGGATCATTGAGTCCTACCATCAGCCCTATTCTACAAATTTCTCCCCTACACCATATCTCTCAACACATTCAGGGATGCCAACTCACCCACCTCCCTGGGCAGCCTATTCCAGTGACTGACCACTCTTTCTGTAGCTTGAAGCCATTTCCTCTCGTTCTATTGTTAATTACCTGTGAGAAGAGATCAGCGCCAACCTCTCTACAATGTCCTTTCAAGTAGTCACAGAGAGCGATGAGGTCTCCCCTCAGCCTCCTCTTCCTCAAACTAAACAATCCCAGCTCCTTCAGTCAAGCTCCCCATAAGATTTATGCCCCAGGCCCTTCACCAGCTCTGTTGCCCTCCTCTGCACTCGCTCCAGCACCTCGAGATCTCTCTTGTGTTGAGGTGCCCAACATTCAACCAGGCAGACATCCGACAGACCATCAACCAGAAGTAAAATAAAAAATTTTGATCCCACAGAATATGGATATTTAATCCAAATGTATTGTAAGAATATTTATTTTATTTCAAAGCAAGATAGACTTCCTATCCGAAGATGACTTTCACATTGATTTCAGTAATCTTTTTATTACTACACAGGGACCAAGTTTTTTAATAATCTGGATTCCTCTCTCTCCCTCTCCCCCGCAAATAAAAGTCTGCCATTTGCAATAGGATACCTGGGCAATAGGTCTCCCCATTGCATGAAGCTGTACTGTTAGATTCAGCTGAGCATTTTATGGACAATTTTGTGCCTTTCCTTTGGTCTCAGTCTCAATGTACTCTGTTAGCACAGCTGCACTGTATGAAACCATGGGGATATAATACTTTTTTTTCCACTCCTTCCCTACTGCTGAGACAGCTTTTCAAGATACATAGCTATTTTTAAAGCCAGAGGAAAAGCAGGACTAGTTCGCAGTTTGTGAGGCCACCATGCTTTTTCTGAAGAAAGTGTGAGAAAGTACCACCCAAATCTCTTGGTCCTCACAAAGATCTCAGAGGCTTTTCATGAAGAACTTGATACAACTCCAGGCTTAGAGGTTCCACCCATTTTTAAATCTATCATTACCACATGGGGTGGTCTTTGAGAAACTAAATGTATTTCAGGCCCTTAGGTAGGTTTTTGTCATCTCTGACCTTAATTTCCTTCCCTGGGATGCACAGCTTTGCAAAATACGTTCTCTAAAATAATGGAGTGCAAATAAGAAATCTTGGGAATCTCAGCAAATATCTTACATGGCTTAAGGTACAGAAAACAGAGTGAAAACAGGAAAACATTTATTCTTGCTGGTTATTGAAAATGCTTTATCTACAAAGAGCTTTGTGGTTTTGTTTAACTTCTGGTGAAATTTGCCATCCTTTTCTAATTTTTTTCAAGAATGAAAAGAACAGAACAAAACAAAACATGCAAGTTGTTTAGGCTGAGCCACATGCTCCATTAGGCTGTTTCAGCATTTCCCTCTCTGACTTGTGGTCTCTAGTGTTGCTCTGTGGTGGCACTGACAATAGAAAATTGACTCATCATTGGGATCTGCTAGGTTTCTCTGGTCAGAAAAATGACATTAACATCATGAAGTCCAGTAATAATTTATTTTCCTAATTCACAGACTTAAAATTGCCCAGGTACCACTTCCATTCATCCCCAATGCACCTGCCAGTCTTTCTACCTGCCTAGGCAAGCATCTTCCCACCTGTCACATCAGATATCCAGCTTCTGGAGCTCAGAGAACCATGACCCTCTCTGGGTTTGATAACCTAGGGCGAATCAGAATATCCAAGTTGCATTCCTGCTCTGAACAGCCTTTGGGAATAGCCCACCTTTTCCCACTGGTGGAGACCGCGTGGTATTAACACTACACCTTGTACCACACCTCATTCCAACCAACAGGGATATTCCCAACCACCGATTCACTAACAATTGTCTGAGAGGAGCATCAGGCAGGGCAGATGCCACTAATGCCTCTGGCCATTTACCTTGCCAGAGTAAGGCTAATAAAGTTTGGGGTGAGACCCATCGAGCCTCCCCCAGGCTTCAGCAGGACAAGGCCTTTACCTCAACTTTGCTGATCATACATGTCTTCCACACAACTAAACCATCCATCTATTTTTTTCAGCAATCTTGCGGTAACGTCTCTGTTCCCTCAGATATGTGCAGAATCTTCTAAAATGCAAGTTTGCCAATTTGCTATTTGCATCTTGTCTTTGTAGACCAAGCAATGGAAAAGTTTTGCTCAGAAGACTGCCATGCTTTGCACGCGCTTCCAAGTACAGCAACATCCCTGAGGTTTTCTTGCTTCAATTTTCAGAACTGTCAGACAAGGAAAGATTTTGTTTCATCAAGAGAGAAGCTGTGGTGATAGGAAGGAATGTGTGATGTGGCAGCTTTATCCTTATGCCACCATTCTTGGGATGCACCCGGATGACAGCCAGACACTAAGTTAAGAGCATTTTATTATAGACGGATTCTCATAAATTCCACCAGTTTGGGAGTCTTTGTCAAGGCAGGAATTTGTCAGTCCCTCGCACGCATCCACGCATCCTTGCTCCCCTTGCCACAGGCCACAGAGACATCTGCTTTTTGCTTTTTTTTTCCCCTTACGCATCTCTCAGAGAGAGCAGTCATGCACACCCACAAGACAGGCACCAGAATGTCCTGTCCCACAGGAAGTTTTACATTTTTTTTTCTCTTCCACACCAGGATGAAGCTCAGATTTTCAAAGCCCTTGGGAGAGCAGCAAACAAAAGGAGAACAGAAAAACAGGCAGAAACTCTAACCCATCCCAGCACAGCTTATAGGACCTCTTACTAGGGATGTGAAGTATGGATTTAGACCATGGCCTCTCACACAACCAGGTGATACCACTGCATAGCACCATGGAGTTCAGCTCCTTACAGATGAAAGCATGCATATATATTTCTGTACTGCAAGAGAGCGACTCCAAAGAAGAGATTAGAGAATTAGATTCTCCCCATACTTAACTTATCTGAATTTGTCAGGTAAGTGCCATAAATTACTGAGGACGAATTACCAAGGGCTCAAGAGACAGCAAAAGAGAATACCTGTGAAATCCATGATTATTCATTCACCTTATTGACTGAATTATAATGAGGTTATTTTATGTAGGATGCAGTTGCCGTAGGCCTTATGCTAAAGTTAAAGCACTTCTATTTCTTAACAGAATTTGGAAACAAACCTGTTTTTTTTCAGTCGACTACATCTCAAGAGCAGTTAAATTAGATTAAGTAGTTAAATTAGATTACAGTTCACTCAAAACTTGGATGGTATCTCTGCACTCAGAATCCATGTCAGTGTATTTCTCTGGGATGAAACACTGTTGTTCAAGAACCGTGACCTTAGTTTGAAAGGGAATTTGGTCCTCAGCATACACATAGATATGTAAGCCCTCAGCTCTGTACATAAATGAAGTGAAAAGCTTGTGAGGTCAAGACATTCCCATGGATGGTGGTGTTTTCCTTCCCAGTTTGAGAAACTATAGGATGAGAGAAGTGAGTAAAAGTTTTGTCATCTATTCCATTTTGTTAAAAGTGAAGCTGATCTGGGGCAAAGGAGAAGAAATGCAAACTCTGTGCAACTTGACTGGTTGAATTTGCTTAAAAAGAGAGGGCAGTTGAAACATTTGTAATGTGCCATTTCCACATTTTAATGTGAATTCTTTAATTTCAGAAAAGTCAAAATATCTCATTTCAGCACTTTCTGAAGAAAGCTTTTAAAATTTTTTTTTAGTCTCCTGTTTTCAAAGACTTACATCCTACAAAGTGGCCTTTTTTGTTTAAAAATTGATCTCAATTAAAAAGAAAAACCCAAATAATAAATAAACATGACAAAAAACAACAAAACCCAACCCCTGCCTTCAAACATGTCCTCCAAATGTTCCACTGCAGTTTCCTCTGAACTTATTTTCCCTACTTGACTTTCTGGTTCAGTTCTTGAACTGAACAAGCCTTTGTTCATGCATCTTTAGTGTAAACTGTGTAACCCACACATTCCAGCCTCAAAAGAAGGGCTGTGTCCAGAAGAGTAAGGATGGGTTGATCAGTTGACCCCGCAATCTTGCTTCCATCTCCCACATGAATAGCATATAAGACCTTTATTGTGGCACAATAAAATATCACCTTCAACTCCATTCCCTAAATCTTCATTATCGTACTATCACCATATGAATTTGTTGCTAAGGCACTTCTCCCTGGGTAGCTATTCAACTCTCTCTTACTTTCATTTTGAGTCGATGGTGCTCCTGACATCTTATGGCGGTGTGTTCCTCTCTAATCATCATCAGCTTTTGGGACACCGAGCTGTATAGCAGCAGGTTTACTAACTCTGTTGTAAAATTATTCTCTTTTCACACTTGGTATTCCCAAACCACTCCTGATCTTGATTTATGCATAGAAAAAAATAGGTAAGGTAGGGATGCATTTATTTTATCTCAGTAACTATCATCCAGACAGGCTTCAAGATTAAGAAGGTGACTGACAAAATTAAAAATCCCAAACTGGCTGCTCAATTTTGATTCCTCAGTAGAATTACAGCCAGTTGGTAACTGTTGTCTGTATCATACTCATTTGCAATCTAAATTGAATTCTATCTCCTTTGGGAATTGGTTTCCCTTATCTGCTGGATCCTTTGGAGAGAAGAAACATTTGCAGGAGTGCATATTTTCCATCACAGCTTAAAAATAAACTCTCTGCACAGACATCAGCTGAGCAAGGTACCAAATGCTTAGCTTGAGGGACTCAAATGTTTTTCCAGACTTGAACTAAGGGCAGATTTTTTAATATATGCCTGGCATTTTTTCCCTGCACTTCCCTCTGGTGCTCTGGAAGCTGGGCCCTGGCAGCACAGACGAGATACTGAGTGGATCAGAAATCCGTACAAGCACGGCAACTCGTCTTCCTTAAGTACCTTTTTCAATCCAGGCTCTGACAGCTGCAAGATGACAGATAATGTAAGCACACAAGTAGCTGCTATCGCTAGGAGGAGAGAGACACAGACCACTTAAACTGAGCAGCAGGCAGAAGTGTGGAACCCAAGAGCCATAAGAAGCCCATGCTTGCAAGAGATCCCACATCTCTATTACAGTGATTCCACTTTTCCTCTCTATAGCTGACATTGTAAAACGTCTGATCTGCTTGGCCATTGATGGCTGCTGAGCTAAAAAAAGAATCACAGAGGCAGTCTGCCATTCTCCAAAATGGTGCTATAGCTCATTGGTATTGTTTTTATCACAAGGTCTGAGTGTTTCCAAGAAAAGAACAAAACAGTTGTCAGAAACTGTATTCAGACAGTACTTCATCTTGTCCGTTGGCATTTTGACTGTGTGGCAACAGACAGACCCCTTGAAACATGATGAAGTTCATGATGAAAACATGATTTCTTCCTCCAAACTCCTCTGGCTTTAATGTCTCATGTCTTTCTATCAACTCTAATGTTAACAGACTTCACATAAGGTCTCTCTAGATATTAGTTTAGGTTCACCCAGGTTCCCTTTCTGAATTAACTTGGTGATGAAACTGTTTGTATAACATACTTATTTCTGTCTGACAAATCCATCATTCAATAAAATTATTCTTTAACGAAGCATGTACGTTGCTGCTGAAACCTTAAAGAAGAAAATAAGGTTTTATAGTCTCTTTTTTAGTTGTTAACTGAAACCTACGAGATTGGACCTTGAACTACAAGCTTGAATCCTGTATCTAGGAGGCATTTGAGGCCACATGAAAGACTGATTTTTAATGAACTTGGGCAAATCTCACTGACTAGTTACAAACAACAGGGCCCAGGTTTTCTCCCCTTAAAACAGGAAAACTTGCTCTGACCCCAGAAAATATCTCTCCTTGATTACAATGTCTATTTATTATTATTTTTATTGGTACATTTAAGAATGCCAGAAATGAGCTACACACATATTTAAGAGCTCCATCTCATCAAGCTGACAAGCAAAGATGATGGACAGATACAGCCAGAGCATGATGAGGGCACAACGACAATGACTCAATTGTGCAAAGTCTTTGCAGCCCCCAGAACTCTACTGTAGAACTCATCGCAAAGGAGCTTCAGAGGCTCACCTGCTCCAAGGAATAACCAAAACAGATAAACCTGGAGGAGGAGGAAGACTTGCATAAGGACAGTGCTTTCTTCTTCCGGTGTTTAACTGGTTAGCACTGGCCACGAGAAGACATGGAGGTCTACCTAGGTCCCCTACTAATAGCCTCTGCTGAAGAAAGGAGGAGGGAGTGATCAGTTTTTGGAGCAATTCTGGTGTCAGTCATCTTCCAATGAAGGAAAGGGAGGGAATGTCCATGCATGGCTACCAGGGGCTTTCTGCTGACTCAGCAGAAAAATCAGACCAACTGACTTCCTTGACCAAGGAGATGTCAACATCCTCAGGTACTTTTTGTTTAATTTCTGCAGATGTCATTTGTCAAGGAAAAATAATAAATTAGACTGGGGATTGGCAGTGGTTGAAACCTTCACTGGGGATGCCATGTGACTGACAAATGACTCTTGTCACAAGCTTGAACAGACCCAACTTCTAAATAAACTGTTTATACACACACAGAGACATACACAAACCCAGCGTTTAAGCCCAGCTCTCCTCCCATGAAGAGAACCTCACATGGCAGTAAGTGAAACACTAGGAAAATGAAAAACACTTGTTCTGCTGCTCCCCAGAGCACAGCAAGTCATTTAGGAAGCCTACTCCCTCCATTGTATGTTCATGTGTGTTTTCTTAGTCTCTATTTATTTGTTTGTTTGCCTGGAAGTGCTTTATCTAAGTGCCAGTTGTTTAAAAGGGTATCACAGCCCAGTATTTGCAGCACTGCCTGGCTACTGAAAAGCATGTAATATCACAAGTCTAACAGACGTCAGAAACTCATCAAAACTATGCTTGGTATTTGGCACAGGTTCTAGCAGTCACATGAGCTTCTTATCACTACACAGAAACTGAAACACTTTGGGAGTGGCCAAACTAGGTCTTCTCCTGAGGTGGTGCTGTAATCTTGCTCACACTACAGAAAAGCCAGCATTCCTTTGCTAGCAGAGGGCTTTTTACCTGAAAAATCCATCTTCTACTCTCAGAGTAATTCGGTAGTTTAAAGCTGGGTTTTGTAAAATATATTACTGAAGTGGATTGTCTTTTCCAACCACAGAGAGTCTGCCTTCCTACCAACCTCATGGGATCAGGTAACTTCTGCAACATGTCTTGCATTGTAATATATACTTCATTTTCAAAGGGAGTGGATGGGAAAGGGTTAAATTTCTATGCTTGCTACCTTTATTTGGCTTTTGCCATTTGTTGCTTAATCTACATGGAATATCATTCCTTGCTAGTTATCCTGTAAGGGACTTCATCTTTTAATAAGTGAGGACTCCACTCTACCTCAGAACCTCTTCCTCTGCAAGTGTTGAATTCACTGCACAGGACAGGGATGCTGCCTTAGCCAAAGGGTCCCAGGGGAACACCATCCTCTGTTATGTTGCCTGCACAGTAGAGCTAAACTTATGCTGCTGTCAGGCACAAAAAGCCCTTGACATTTTTTTCTGCTGTTGTGATCTATCCTGACAGCTAAGATCAATCCTGGATAGGTGATGGCTCCGTACCACAAGTATGAGATTGACAGGCACGTACCAGGAGACTCTAAGCCCAGAAACAGAAAGTCCATACATATCTTCTAGAAGCGGCACTAGACAGGAAACATCTGCACAGGAAAGCGTTGAGAGAAGTGGGTGAGTCCCAGGCACTGGGAAGGAGACTCAGATGACCTCTCTGTCATGCTCTGCGGTGGCCGAGACACGTCTCATGTTTATTCAGAGCAGCACAGTGCTGCCAAGGCTTTCACAGCTCTCCCAGCCTGAGTGTGGCCCATTAAATCCCTAGAGGGGAGGGATCGCATGGTGGTTTAGTGGTTAGTAGTTTCGCTAATGCTAAAGAAGCTCTGATGTCAGTTTCCCTCTGGGAGTTAAAAACCTCTTTATGCCCCAGTTTTCCATCCACTCATGGGGATAACACCCCATCTCATATGAAGACAATGAGAAGAAATATAGCAAAGATTCAGAGATGCTGTGCGGGTGGGGCCAGGGTGAGCCCTGCAGACAGGTAAGTGGGGGCCAGACTGCAAAATGGCCCATCTCGTGCTGTTGAAATGCTGCCCCACAGAAGACATTTTAATTAAATCTGCAGAACGATTCATCTGACTCATCTCTCTGCAACACAACTAAGTGCTTGGGGCTGCCCCACCAGGCCCACCGAAACAGAGATGCTAATTCTGAACAGAAGCACAGGCTACTCAAGCTATGCTCTATTCCCAAGCAAATGACGACACCCTGCACACAAGCCTGTCCGTCCCTCTGCCCTCTCCCTTGTCCAGTAAGACTTAATCTGACAGCCAGCTGTAGATAAATCATCCCAAGCAGCACACAGATCAAAAAAGGGGGTATGTCCCTATTTAGATGAAAATAAGCAGGAAGAAGACAGGCTTTGTGAGGAAAGGCTCAGGTATGAGCTCAGGCCTTGCTTAGATACCAGTTCAATGATCAGAAAATCCACAGAACGCCTAGACTTCACCAACACCTCACCAGTGCTCCCCAGTAAGGAAGCAAGAAGAAAATAAAATCAGTCTCCTGCTCCATCATCTCATTTAAAACACTTCTAGTTGCCTGTACATTTCATTTGCCACCTTGCACTGATTTGAACAGGAATTCCCGACCATTCAGCAGTGATTGCTGTAAGTATGAATGCCCGAATATATAGAAATTACCCTAAATTTCAGTTTATGTTTGTAAAAAAATATATAAAACACCTGTTACCTCTGCTTTCTGTCAAGTCAATGTCCTTTCTCCTTGAAGTGGATGTTTCTAAAATTTCCTCAGGGATTTAAAACCTCATTCCCTGCTAAATGTCAATTGAAGTTGCACTTCACGGTTTCATATGTGACCTAAAACCTAACCTGTAAGTTGGATACAGGTGCAAAATTCTCATTTAACATTAGCAAGAAATCACATGCCTCTAGGGGAAGAAAGGTGATTCCTTTGTCACAAATACAAAGAAGGTTTGCTCTGACAAATGGTCGCAAAAAGCCAATCTGAGCTTTTACTGCATCCATTGACTATAGGCCAATGAGTGGAATTACCCACTGCTCCTGGGACGAGGTCTTCAGCTTGTGTGGCCCTATGGAGGAAGGAGGCACCCAACAAAACGATACATTGTGGCCAAATTCGAGTCAGAGGTGAGGAAATAACAAGGTCCTTCAGATCTGCTTCTGCCAGGATGGGAACAGCAGTGGAAAAGCCATCCACTGACCTGGACCAAACCACCACCAGTATTACCCTGGTGTTAGACAGCCTTGATTCATAGCACTGCTGATTTCAGAAATCAGCTTTTTCTCTCCAAAGTTCATGCAGGGACTTTTGGATCTTCCTTGTGCTGGAATACGCTGCCTTGACTCTGTGGGTGTTAGGAATAATTCCTTAAAATGACTCAAAATGCCGCAAATGCAGGCAATGTTACAACCTAAACCCACTACTGCAGCAGAGTTTTACTGCTCTCCTTGTAGAGAACCATGTGAGCTTATTTCGGCTAGAAATGTTTTCTTTCCTCTTCAGAAATCAGGAGGAGACAGTACCGCAAAAGCATTTGAGATCCATGCGAACCTTGCTTAGCCGCTGTGGATTGGGATTTACATTCCAGGGGTATAATGAACCCAGAGACACAAAGATGTGGGCACACGATGTTATTAAACCCTTGAAGATGGTCCCTGTCTCAGTAACTTAGCTTTTTCTTAACGATGCTGGCATGTAGATGAACTATAGCCTTTAGCACAGCCCAGGGCCAACAGAAACCAGCAACTTTGCAGAAGCAGAGAGGCAGCCCAGTCTAGTCCTGTGTGTCAGATCTCTGGATAGGCTGTATCATTTTTCTTCAATGGAGGGGGAAAAGTGTTTATCTGGGAAGCGTTTCACATCAAGGACAATAGGGAACTGTTTAGCTTTCCACAAATAGGCTGGGGTATGCAACTTCCGAGCACTCTCCAAGGAAAACTTTGGAACACTGGCCACGGTCTTTCCAGCAGGGATTTCATGTAAAGTAGTTAATGCCCCACATCCTTCATCCTGATTTATTCCTGTTTCATCCTCGTTTCAAAGTGCTGCGCTCACTTCAAACACAACATGGGGCTCATCTCAGTGAATATGCACTTTGATCGCCAGGGACTCCAGATTCGTATCGGCCGTTCAAACATAAACAGGGATGTGCTGTCTCGACAGAGGTATTTCTGTGACTGCCTTTATTTTTGCAAGAGTAGTTTGGAAACGTGAAGCTGGGGTCAGATGACAGGAGATTCAAATCTAGTGGCCAGACAGGGCACTGGATACCAAAGCTCTTGGAGCCTGTCTACAACTTGGCTGCTGAGATGCTGCCTGTTAGCGGGAAAATCTCAGTATCCTTGACCTGACACGTGCCCTGGGTGTCAATGGAGAAAGCCTTCTGCATGCTTTTATCCACAAATGAGAGCACCACATTAAGTTTTTTCCTCTGCAAGCTGCGACCAGCAGAGTGGCACTCGCAGAATTGTGAGCTGGTCTAATGTCCCATACAGCAGAAAAGTGGGGAGATATCCCCAGACTAGTCCTCCCATCATCACTGGTCCCCTGTGGGACCAACAGTTTTTCTCATTGAAATCAATAAGAGTTACAACCATGCTGGGTGTTTATTTAGACTAATTCTTGATGCTGATGAAAATGTCAGTTCTCCGGTAGGGCTACAGATGAGACACAGCCAGGTTCACAGTGGCCAAGATGGCATAAAACCTCCAGCTGCTTCTCCTGACCAACCAGAGTTAGAATCATAGAATCACAGAATCGTTTAGGTTGGAAGAGACCCTTGGGATCATCAAGTCCAACCATCAGCCCTACTCTACAAGTTCTTCCCTACACCATATACCTCAACACCACATCTAATCTACTCTTTCAGTTTCAGAGGTCCGTCACAGCAGTAAAGGTTCTGATTTTCACAAGCAGAACAACTGTGGTCTGTGCAACCACGAGCCTGAACAAGAGGTCATGGCAGGGTTCCAAACTGATAATTCAACTTGTTGGTCACGCCCTGTGCCTCAATCTTTATCTCCAAATTTGCATGTATTAATTCTAAAATTGGATTACTGTAGTAGTGGTTTTTCAGCAGTCATGAGTGCAAGAAATTGCCTTCATTCGGGCTGTTCTTCCATTGTAAGAATTGACAGCCATTATGTCTGTATCTGTATACAGCATCTGATTTGATTTTCCTCCCTCCTGTTTCTGTTCACAGGTCCATTTTTCATTCTCCCTGGAATGCAGAGCATTTGGGAGTGTAGGTGGAAAGCCAAAGTCTTTCAACACCCACTAATAGAAATTTGTTTTATTAATTAACTTTGTGAGAAGAAAAAAACATAAATAAGAGAGTTGATCCTCTGCTCTGAAATCATGAATCACTGTGCAGGAGAAGACATGTCCTCTCAGACACAAGAGGCCACTTCAGACAGAGTGAGTGACTGAGTTGCTTTCTTGGGAAGTTCTGAGTCTTCAAATATAGCAGTTTAATCCATAGGAAATGGGAAACATATTGGCATGACTTTCACTTGCATGGAGCAAGAGTTCCAGAGAAGGGTAAAACTCCAAAGGTTCTGGACATCAGTTTAGCTTGTGCAAGGATTTTAAAACCTTAAAGCTTCTCTGAAGTATATCTGATCTGGAGCTGGGTACAGTATTCCCAACAAATGATTTACAGGATGAATTAAACTCTTTACATACTTTACAGATCTCATGTGAATTTACTTTGACTTCTCATAAAAATGATTCAATGATTATGACATGAAAATGTATTCTGGCTTCTGAGTTATTTACTGTGACAAGTGCTTCATATGTTCACCATTCCTAATTTACTAGTCCTGTTGTAAGAATTTATTTTTTTGGCATGGCTGCTCCTACTACTAGCACTTAACTAGGAGGAGCAGCTGATACACATGTTTCTTTTAGCCCTCACCATGGTTCTCCTAAAGGGACACCCACACAATCATTTCAGACCCAGAGCTGGGTTGTGTGAAGCCACCTGACTTGGCTGAGATACCACAAGCTGTTAAGTGAGGCTATTTCACACTCAAGTGAACAAGAAATGTCACAGTATCACACTTTGTATGTATGTAAGTGTGACCTTCTACTGGTGGAGGCAATTCAGAAAGGTGTCAGTAAATTTCACAGCTTGCCACAATAAGATCATAGAATCATTCAGGTTGGAAAAGATCCTTGGGATCACTGAGTCCAACCATCAGCCCTACTCTACAAAGTTCTTCCCTACACTATATGCCACAACACTACATCTAAATGACTCTTAAACACATTCAGGGATGGAGACTCCACCACCTCCCTGGGCAGCTGATTCCAGTGCCTGACCACTCTTTCTGGGAAGAATTTTTTCCTAATCTCCAGCCTAACCCTACCCTGCTGCAGCTTGCAGCCATTCCCTCTCGTTCTATTGCTAATTACCTGTGAGAAGAGACCAGCATCAACCTCTCTGCAATGTCCTTTCATGTAGTTGTAGAGAGTGATGAGGTCTCCACTCAGCCTCCTCTTCCTCAAACTAAACAGTCCCAGCTCCCTCAATGGCTCCTCATAAGACTTATTCTCGAGGCCCTTCACCAGCTTCGTTGCCCTCCTTTGCACTCGCTCCAGCACCTTGAGATCTCTCTTGTGTTGAAGTGCCCAGAACTGGACACAATACTCAAGGTGTGGCCTCACCAGTGCTGAGTACAGGGAGAAATCTACCCACAAGGAGTCATTTGGCCATTCCACCAGTCACACAGTGTTATCTTGGAGTGCTTCTGACACCCTTTGAGAAGAATGTCTCTATGAACAGCTGATCACTCATAAAAGATGCAAAAAGTAGTCGTTAGTGTAACCCTATGTAGAAAACTGTATCCCTGACTGTTTTATTTTAAGGCACTGTTCTTGAAGGAATTTTAAGTGAAAGTGGCAATGAAAAAATTCATTGACTCCTTTTCTTCCGTTCCTCTTTTAGGAACACGTGATTGTTAGAGAGGTCCCCGCAAGCAAAATTACTAGCAAATACACTCATGCTGAATCAAGTTGCTCTATTGATTGCAACACAACCCACAGCCTTCTCGCTGAAGTCAGCTCTGAGAGTGGAAAAGCTATCTGTCCAAACGTGTGAGGTCTCTTTGCCTGACAACATGATAGTGAAGGTAAGGGAAGCCGGCACTGCAAAGACAGAGTGACAGCAAACAGACCACAAACTTCCTTAGATAAACGACATCTTTCAAACCACACAATACCACTTGATACCTTTGTGCCCTTTGAGCTGTTACAAAGTGCAGCTGCACTTCAGGCCAGATTGGTATCACTTAGGACGGAGGCCATCAATCCACAGGACAAGTGTTGGCTGAATACACAAACACAAAACTCAAGCAATCTCCCTGTTTCAGTGAAGCACTGGAGAGAGGATGGGGTAATTCTTCCAAAGGCCTAAGTCTAATGACACTGTCCAACTTGAACACCGGGCCCAATTCCTTCAAATAGGAGGGGGAATTCATTTCACAAAATGATCAGTCATCTAAAACTAGCCAGACGTGTCCTGCAAGCAAATTGGGCTCTCTGGCTAAGACACCCATGAGCAGTCTGATGCTCTTTTTATGTTGACTGCCGTAAGCATCCATACAACTGTGTGAATTATATTCTCAGTTTTCTACTGCTTCCCTCATGGCTCCTCACAACCAATGGAGACAATCAGCAACAATCTCATATTAAAGATGACTTCTGAAAATTACTGGCACTGATGGAAACTTTATTGTTGACTTCAGTACAGTTTGGATCAGCTTTATCTCTACTAACTATAGACTAGAATTCTAGTCTTATACTAACAATCTCAGGGTGAAAAGATCTGCCATTAGAGTTGGCTGGAAGCAGAAAGAGGATAAAAAATCAGCTTCTTCAGAACTCCAGAACTTGTCTATTAAATAAAGTAAGAACTACCTCTGAACTTTTGAAGCCTCCAAGGCTTTGTTAGTTGACTATAGATAGCTTATGGAGCATGAGATATAGATCTCCTAAAACCAATGGGTTGCAGAGCAGCAAAAACCCTAGAATCCTTAAACACTGGCTTTAGGACAGCTCAGCACGCAAGCTGCCCTTCAGCAAAAAGAAGCAAGCCCAGGTTCTCCTGTGGCCCTGTGTGCAACTTCCCAAAGAAGAGAACGATATGGGATATGAAATAATCTTTTTAAAAGAAATCACAAATATTGCCAAGGATAAAATCTAATTATAGAGAAAAGTGAATGTCCCACTGAGAGAACTAGTCAAGCACAAAATTCCTGAGAAGTTCTGTTCCTTATTCTTCTACCAATACCATGGATTATCCTGCTCTTTCACAATTATTTCCCCCCCCCACCTCTTTCAAAGGTGCTTGGTGTTTAAAGGTGGCCTAGAGTCTCCTACAGTATCCTCCTGAAGAAAACGGCTGCCCATGGCTTGGACAGGAGTACTCTCTGATGGGTGAAAAACTGGTTGGAGGGTCAGGCCCAGAGAGTGGCAGTGAATGGAGTGAAATCTACCTTGCAGTGAGTCATGAGTGGTGTCCCCCAAGCTCTGTATTAGGGCTGGTTGTCTTTAACATCTCTATCAATGATCTGGACAAGGGGATTGTCAGTAAGTTTACAGACAACACCAAGTGAGGTGGGAGCATTGATATGCTGGAGGGTAGAAAGGCTTTGCAGAAGGATCTGGACAGGCTGGATTGATGGGCCAAGGCCAACGGGATGAGGTTCAACAAAGCCATGTGCTGGGTCCTGCACTTGGGTCACAACAACCCCATGCAGTGCTACAGGAACATTGTGGTGAGTAGGACTCAAGAGGTGATTGTCCCCGTGTACTGGGCACTGGTGAGGTCCTACCTGGAGTACTGTCCAGTTTTGGGCCCCTTACCTCAAAAAAGACAGATCCAGAGAAGGACAAAGCTGGTGAGGGGTCTGGAGAACAAGTCTTATGAGGAAAGGGTTGTTCAGCCTAGAGAAAAGGAGGCTGAGCAGACCTTACCGCTCTCTACAACTACCTGAAAGGAGGGTGTAGAGAGGTGGGGGCTGGTCTCTTCTCCCAAGTCACTGGTGATACAACAAGAGGAAACGGCCTCAAGTTGCACCAGGGAGGTTCAAGTTGGATATTAGGAAAACTTTTTACCTTGAAAGGGTTATTAAGCATTGGAATGGGCTGCCCATGGAAGTGGTTGAGGCACCATCCCTGGAGGTATTTAAAAGACAGGTTGACATAGTGCTTAGTGACATGGTTTAGTGGTGTTTTTTTATCAGAGTTAGGTTGATGGTTGGACTAGCTGATCTTAAAGGTCCCTTCCAACCTAGACAATTCTATGATTCTAAAGGACATGCAGATACACTTGCTCTGAGGAATGTGCTGCTCAGAAAGTACGAGGATAATTAAGTTTCTGTGGCTGAGGACTCATGAGTTGACTTTGCCTCTCTACCATGTTTTCTTCAATTTCTTTGCCCAATGGCTACTCTGACTTGCTCAGACCCTATGCTTTGTGGCTATAAGGTAATTATAGACACAAAGACAATGAAGTCTTTACTGTGCATATTTTAAAGGCATGTGTGAATCTCCAGAAAATGTAATGTGTATATTTTCATGACCAAATATTTTAAGCATTAGGTAGTTATATTCTCCAATGTTAGATGAGGCAATAAATTTGCCAATGCATGCAGATGAACCCTACTTAATCCCTATACACCTCTTACTGCAAATTATGCTGTCAGAGAAACTTCCCTAAATAATGGGTTTGCTTTACTTCTGAGGGAAGGAAGCTAGTGAAGGGAGTATGATCTTCAGGCTCAGAACAAGTGAAAGATCCAAAAGTTTACAATAGGATTAAGAAGAACTCACCATCCCAATGGAGAGATTATTCCAGCCGCAGGGGAAAAAAAAAAAAAAAGCACATTTTTCCCTCTTTCAGAGGAGATGAGATCCAGAATGGGCTAACATCTCCCCAGCTCTTACCTTTTCCTCAGTTAACTCAGTTGTTCCCAATGAAAGTGACCCAGCTCTCAATGGTTTTTTTTCCCATTTCTCTATTTTCTAAATAAAATTTTACTTCCTTCACTACAAATTTAATGTTCTCTCAAACCCATCCTGAACATTAACAGCTAATCAAAGCAGAGTAACCCTGCCAGGCTGGCACCAGAAAGCCCAAGATACTTGGGCATCCCAAGGAACATGGCAACTGCTAGGAGATTCCTGATGGCTTTGATGGCATCCATAAGTTTTTGGGATGTAATCTATTGAACTAGTACTTTTACCAATCTGGGACTGTGGTGAATGTTATGTCAAACATTTTCCCATCTCTGCATATCATATCCTGAAGGTTATGGATCCTGATGGAGGGGAAAGGCTGCATCACTGTGTGGACCAGCTGTGCTTTTATCCCATGGGGAACAAGAAAGCGTTCGTAGTGGAACAAGGAAACTTCCACCACGAGTCAATATTGAGTAGGGGAGTCAGGGCCACACTTATAGGATGCTATGGGAAAAAGTAAAGGAACAAGCTCTTTGCTTCAGAAAGGAGAGAAAAAATCCACAACAGCAAAGACATATTGCTTCAACTGGGCCAGGAAGTTCACATATAAAGAAGAAGGTTAATTAATTTCCACAGTAGAGCGCAGAGAGTTTACAATAAACTCTCAAGTGGTCAGAAATAAAAGATTGCCCTGAATTCTCCTGTTTTTGAAAGAAGGTAGCATTGAGTGCAATATCTGAAGAAGCAGTCTGATGGAAATGAGCAGTGCTGCGTGTTTTTCTGGCTGAGGAACCGGTGTGCAGTATGTCAGGGCTTGGCGTGTGGCGGAAGGTCAGAGCTGATTCTGAGAACCCAGTAACAATAGAGTCATCGTGGACACAGGTGCTTCCGGGATTGATCTTGCAATTTGGCTGTTTCCAATTAAATGTGAAGCAGCTGTGGCCCTTTATCTGCTCAAGTCACTGGAATCCATCTGAGGGGAAACTTTCTCCCATCTCCTCCCCTCTCCCCGCCACAAGCACGCAGCCCTGCTTTCTGAAGACAGAGATGGGCAGGAACAGCCAACTGGCAGAAGCCCCACCAAAAAACCATTGTCTTTCTTATCTCAGAGCAAAGCAATGAGATACTGATTCAACCATTCATCTTCCAATGCTTTTATTTAGGGACAAGGAGGACAGCCAGCAAAATATGAAGCAAATACAAATGCTGTTGAAGGTTGTCAGGCAAACAAATTTGGGACACTTTCCCGCAGGCAACAAAATAAACAAATGAGGCCAATGTAAGAGTACGTTTTTAAGTGTTTGTGGCACTGTTCTGCATGCTGAGTACAACAGGGTTTCTTTTGCAGAGAAGGACTGAGTTTTAAAGAAGGTATTTTCAATAGTCAGCTGGTGGGATTCAAGAAGAGGCTTAGAAAGGTCAGCACAAGAGCTAGGGGACTGCAGAAATTAAGTCGGAGAGCATCTCCAGATAGCTCCACGCCAGCTAAATGTATTGTTTATGAACTTTTCTTTGCCACTTCATTGATTCTGGAGTCATTAAACCCCGCCATGCCTTGGCTATCTCTTGTAGCCTGCCAAGGTCTCACTTTACTTTTCCCCAGGACCTTAAGAAGGGAGAACTTGGCTCAAATTCGTGCTTGACAGTAGACAACAGAAATATGAAACTCTAGATATTCATTTTGGTCAGCTTAAAGAGCAGCCATTTCACAACCCATGCTTAGCATTTTGGACAGAGGAAGCCAACAATCTTCTGGCTTTACCCAGCCTGTATGCAACTGAAAGCATGAACTGCTTTGGTCTTTGTCCTATTTCACTCTTCCCAAGGCTTTTCTAATACACATGAAGAGTACTAGTTATTTTCTGAAAAGATATTCTCTTGTCCTTTCTGAAACTGAAATGGATGGCAGAGCTGAAATGTCAGTACCAGACTATCACACCTATTTATGATACCGCTGTTTCGTTATTATCAAACAGTAAAGTTCAGACTACTAATCATTTCAAGCACAATAATCATACTACTCCAGGAACAGAGATAATAAAAATAGCAATTTCTTTTTTGGGCAAGGCAGCACTGATAGTAAGTAGGATGTAGCATGAGTGTTCTGCTGAAATTACTTTCATTGTTTCAAATAACAGGGCTTGTGACTTAACCTGAGAAAGACTCTCCTGCAACTAACTGTCAAGAAATCATTTATATTCTGCCAAAACCACCCTTATTTTCAATATGATAGACCTCCACACGTTCCTTTGCGTCAGCTCAGATTTTTTCTTCTTGGTTCTTCTGGGCACAATCTGTCCACAGCAATCCTTTTTTGAATTTCCTTGGCCAAAACTTAAGCAGGCAGCTGCTTAATTTTTTTCCAACCCTTGCATTTTTTCCATGTGCTGTCCACCCCCACCAATCTCTACATTAGAGTCCAGTTGATCTTCCCTGAACACTATCCAATTTTTCAATTGTCAGTGCCAGATGCAATGCAGTGGGCTTGACTCCCTGACACAACTTATTTGGAAGAGAAGCAGTAATGTCTCTTTTGGGTTTCAGCAGAGGAGAGAAACACCTCGTTTTGTGTCTGGCTCCACAAGAATCAAGATGCAAACACTTGCAGCTCTATGATGCAGAAAACAATTTCTGCTTGCAGGCAGCTCAGAATCTATTGAGCTTCTACTTGTTTATTCTACACATACATGAGCTTAGTATAACCACTACCCCAAACTGGTTCCTCTCCTGGGCCTTTCTAACTCTTTTCAAATGTTTTCATTTCACCTTTTAAAAAGGAAAGAGGAGAGCAAGAAAAGAATGATAGAGAAAACTGCAGGGTCCCTTAAGACTCTTAATTACAGCAACATAACCCCAAACATCCCAACAATTAGCTGACCACACTTTCTGAATATGTTGTCAACTTTTGTCATAATTGTGTCTGATTAAATAGTCTTTTGCAGCTCGGCCACAAATCATAAAGCACTGGCTCTTCTGAAAAGGACGGGGAACCCCAAGCCCTTCTGATGGCCACAGCCCAGCTGTAGGACAATGAAAATACACAGTTGCTCATGTGCAGGTCTGGGAATCTCTTTGTTCTAAAGGCAGCAAGCTGTTTCCCGTGAATAGATTCAAATTCTCTGTATTTAAACTTTCTATATATACTGTATTTTATACAGTCTATATATAGACTATATAAACTTTCTGTAATCTTCTACTATTTCTGCACCACAAATAATGCAATTTAGTAGTAATTCCAGATTCTTTACTGTGCCATTTCTTTTTCTTTCTGTATTCTCATCTAAAACTGGCTGACCTGCCTAGATTATCAGACTGTAGGAACATAGAATGATAGAATCATTTAGGTTGGAAGAGACCCCTGGGATCATCAAGTCCAACCATCAGCCCTACTCTACAAGTTCTCCCCTACACCAGATCCCTCAACACCACATCCAATCTACTCTTAAACGCAGTCAGGGATGGTGACTCCACCACCTCCCTGGGCAGCCCATTCCACTGACTGACCACTCTGTGAAAAATTTTTTCCTAATGTCCAGCCTAAAGCTACCCTGCTGCAGCTTGCAGCCATTCCCTCTTGTTCTGTCGCTAATTGCCCGTGAGAAGAGTCCAGCACCAACCTCCCTACAGTGCCCTTTCAAGCAGTTGTAGAGAGTGATGAGAGCATCTAATCTTTAAGGAATACAACCATGTGTTCTCTTTCAACTCAGTCCAGTACTCATGCACATCAGTATAGCCCTTAATAAAGTTTTGTATGTTCAGTAGGACAGATACCACTGAAATTCGGGTACTAGTCCAGACAAAGGGAGCAATCTGCCCAAGACTGTGGTCTGGAGCTGGGAACAGAAGCTACCAAGTATAGGATAATACAGCTGAGGACATATGCATTGTTCCGGGCAGGAGTCCAAGTCTACTTCCTTTCAAGTATATCTCCCCCAGGGACTGACAATTTTAGGGAAGACATCATGAACAAGAGCCTCCTCTGCCAAGGTGGAGGAATGCATACACTGAGGTGCCCCTTTTTGCAAATAAGTCATCATCAGGCAGTGGCTTTGTTTCTAGTTTCCTGCCCCATCACATTGTTTCAAGTCTGTAATGACGCGTATAGACATATCCCAAGACCATAAAGAGCAGAGACTATTCTCGGACATCTCTCACACAACTGTATCTTTCCTTCTTCTCAAGGGCTTGCAAACGGACAATAAATTAATAGTTTAAGAATGTCCAGTTGAAATACATTACATGGGAAGATGATACTTTCAACTAAATGAAAATTGCTAGGGAAAATGCCTACTTCCCTGGAAGGAAAGTTTCTTTGACAGAAACCTAGGAAAGCTTTATCTCAGCGGGTTTGGTATCATTTGCTTGGTTCTTCTGTTTTGCTCTATTTTCGTAAACAGGCCTCTTTGTTGATTTTTAGCCAAAAAATCTCCAGCTCTGGCCAGTTATAGTGCTTAATGCTCTTCCCTGTGCCATGCTGGTTTTTCTCCCTCTGCCAAAGTGCTGCTTAAAACCCCTCTGAATATACGCTCTGCTCTGTGTTTGATAGCTTTTTCTTCTTCTTTTCCCCATTGTTATTTAAGATTATGATTTTATTGCTTAAAATATTCCAAGAAGCATTGAGGATAGATGCTCTGTCAAAGACACTTACGTACAGTTAAGCCATATTATATTCTATATGAATCATTGCAAGCGTTTCACAAACAAGGTTAGATCAGCCAGATTTTCCAACTATATTAAACATAGCTTTTTCAGACGTGGTCTACTAGCCCTGCGATTAATCCTTCATATTGAAACTCACCTCATATTTGGACCATGTCATGTCAGCCCACCAGGGACAGGAGCATGCTGCTAACGCTTTCTCCTAATGAGGATAACAATCCTCTAACAGAGCAATCCAATTTTTATCTGAAGAATGCAGGGGAAAGGTTAACTTTGCAAAACTAGATGGTCTCTCACCATCCCTCCCAGTTTGCTTGTCTATGATATCTTTAGACAGAGACTTCATCTAACTGCCCAGGAAAGAGAAAAGTCTAGGGGAGGAAGGAAGTCTGTTTCACCACTTGAGGACAATTTTGTGCCATATTTTTTCCTAATTAAGGTTGCCAAAAGCCTGGAAGTCAATCCTTCTTGCATGCTTTACTTAATCAGATGGATGGAGAAGCTCAAGGAATATCAAATTACTTTTTACCTACTGAACACACTTTCCAAGGTGTATCTGCTACATTAAATCTGGTCCTTCAGGCAAAACTGCAATCCCACCTGAAGAAGAGTAGTCTGATGGACAGGCCTGAAAATGAAGTTGGTGGCAGCCTACTGCCGTGCAATGGAGAAGGGACTAAAACCCCATGGAAAGAAAAAGACAAAAACAGCTACAGGGGAGGAAAGAGCACAACAAGATGATCCTTGAAAACAGAAAAAAAACTGTGGTGCTTCTCATCTGGTGCTGTTAGAAGCTGTGATATGAATAATATCCAGAAGTGAAAAAAAAGCCAGCCACTGAGGCTCCATCTGTTTCCAAACTCACACTATGAATACTTTACAATCTACTTTTTGTCTGAAATTTGGGTGAGAAAGAGAGGTTCCTCACCCCCTTACCCACCTCCTATACTAATGCAATAATCTTGCTCAGTCATAGAAAAAAGGAGAGAAAAAAAGAGGAGAAATAGTGATTAATAGTCTGTGGGCAGCTGCTTACTTTCCAATTGGTTGTCCAGGAGGGGTGTGCTCCACTTCAAATCCTGCTTGTCTCAGTACATCAATCACAGTGTTGTTACCCAGGAAGTGACCTAAAATACAGGTAGAAAATAGCACTTGTCAATCAAATGGCTCCTCTCACTCAGTTGAGTTTCTCCCGTGAGAACAACAGGTTTGGGAGGCAAAGTCACCAGAAGCTAGAGCAGCAAGAAAGGCACGTTACATGATTTGCTGGAATTCAGACTCAACTATTCACTGTAGTCCACTGCAGCCTTTGGCAAGAGCCAGGGGAAGAGACAGCGTACAGGCCAATAAGGTATTCTTCCATCTTACCTACTCCCCTCCCCTCACATGGCCAAGTGACTGGGTGGATAAAAGAAAACCGAGATGAATTGCTAGTCTAGTCATTCACCATGACCATTTCAAGTATGCACATGGACTAAATGAACTTCTAACATGGATATCGGAATGACTCTGCAGTGGTGAAAAGAGTATTACTAGGGCTTTGACTCATGAATTGGAACAACTAACAGCTCCAGATGTCCACACTGCCTACCATCGTTCATAGACATCTGTTTATGAAGAAGCTCTGAATCTGCCCTACTGCACGCTCAGAGCTCATCTACCTAAAATGGCAGCGATTCAGGAATTGCTTCATCACCCGCTCAGCCACCTGCAGAGCAGGGTTGGGAGGAGCTGGGATGGTAACCTTATCTCTCCCAAAATGCGAAGATTTAGTCCTGTAAATCAGAGCTCTTTGCTAGAAGTGTAAAGGTCGCATTCCTTTTCACAGAAGTAACAAAGAGCCGAGTAAGTATTGCAGCATGTACAGGCCTTGAAAGAGTTTACTTAAGAGAGTCCTATACACTTGAGGTCTGAACCAAATCCCACTGGAGTCAATGGGAGCCCTCAAAGGGCTTTGGGTACAGACTCAATAAGGCAGTGTAATCCCTCCAAAGCTTTCAACTTATTGTCAGAGTCTGACATTGTTTTCGGGACGGGTTCGAGGTATAAAGTAAGGAGGCAAGAACTCCATTAACAGGTTTATTAAAATCCACGTACCCCAATAACCTGTCTCCAGCTGTGTCCCATGGTGTATTAAAGGTGTATATATATATATGTGAATAATACCAGGAAAAGGACAGACCAATCCTCCCCCATTATGTCCATTAGCTTCAAAGTCTGCATGGCTGGATGACCTCCATTTACACCCAGGTCATCGCATCTCACTGCCAGCTCTGAATAGACCAATTCACCACAAATGTGCTCAAGCCTCTGCCTCCATGTACTTTTTGCCCCATGACATCTTTGCAGCAGGGAGTTCCACCACGTGCCGCGTGTGAAAACACGCTCCTCTGGTTTGCTGCTGCTTGGAGAGCGTGAGTTTGCCTCAAACACAGCGTGTTTGCAGGAGATGTCTATAGCTGCCCGGCTCCATAGCAGAGCCAAATGCCTTTAACAGAAAAAACAAAGCAGGGAGGACATGCCCCAGTCTCTCTCCAAGCGTGCCACTGTGCAACCGCCAGCAGAGTCATCCCTAGGACACTTCACCCATTCCGCACAAAGTCGCTATGAATTTGAGAGTAATTGAGTCCCTAGTACTCACTTCAGCCCACACCACTCTGCTGACACTGCCAACAAGGGCGCTAATTTGCATCAGTTGTGAGAATGACGTAGTCGTATGGCTGTTAGCACAACTTGCAAGCGCTGGTAAGAGCTTTTAGCCAAAAGACATTTCTTTAAATGATTAAACGTACATTTGCAGAACCCTAGTGTGTTCCAGGATTCCTCCACTTCCTTTTAAGAAAACTCAAAATTTGATTTTCCCCTGACTAACTTACTTATAACAAAAGCCAAAGGAGCAGAGAACAGTCCCAAAAATGTATTACACACCCTTAGAGATTCAAGAAACGAGACATTTGTGAGTGATTAACTGGATTTGATCATATCCTGGTTTTTTATGCAGTGGCCAAGGCAAACAAAGGTCCCCATTCTGTCACTGGCAAAGTGACATTGCGGAACTAAAGTCAAAGGTGTCAAAGTCAGAGATGTTTCTGAGTCCATAGTACAACACTCTACTTTCCTGAACTGCAGTCTTGGATAGCACGAGAATTCTTAGTGTAAATAACTGTACCAAATCCAACAAAACTTTGACATCGCAACAATACAAAATAACCCAAATTTAACCACTTTAAACCAAGAAAAAAAATTAACTCCTCAGGAAGGTCTGCCAGTTCCTTCAAGTGGTGGATGAAGACCGAAAGACCTCCTGGATTTTCCATTCCTGCCCTCTGTGTGGAGAACATGATGAAAGCTGCTAGCTTGTTGAACTGGTGATCTGTTCAGGATGGTAGAAGAATGTAAGTGTGGTGAGATGTGTTTCCACAGGGTAAGTCACCCCGAGCTCTTCTGTCCTCTGCCTCCCCTTCTCTTGGGAACAATCCTCCAGCTATCTAGGAGTTTGTGTTGGATTTGGACTAGAATTACAGGGAAGAGATGGTCTCTGCCCAGATAAAACCCACCCATGTGGAGAATCAATGTCCCCAGGGACTCTTCTGAGACCAGAGATTAAATTTCCATATCACAAATCTCCTCACCAATAAACCTCTCCAAGGTTTATTTCTTTAATTTTGTCCTTCCTAACAGGAGGGAATACTAGCTTCCATTAAAAAAAACCAAACATACCCACCTCCAAATCCCTGAATAAATAAATATGTTCATGAATGTGAATGTGAACACAGTTATTTCACTTTATGTCCAGAAATCAACACATACTAAAATAATTTCATTGCTGCAGTTCAACCAAGAGAAAACAAAACAAAACAATCAAAATCAAAGAAAAACTTCCAGGTGACCCCCAAATAATTCTGTAGCTTTAACAACTGCTAGGGAATGGCACAACCCATCTTTGCAAAGCCTTACCTTTAGACTCAGCTTAAAATTTTCCTGTTTGGGTTATCCAACATACATCTGGGCAGTCGACACCCTTCTCACCATCAGCTTCGCCTGTTAATACATGCTTTCCATCTGATTGCAAGATTTTTATACTGACCAGCTCTGACTACTACTTACCTTAACTTCTCTGCTCAGTCAGAAATCACATGCTTTTGTGTCCATTTATTTTACCTCACAGTAATGCTGTGGTGGCCAACTCATGATCTCATTATGCACCATACAAGCAACTTGAAGTCATGCTCCACCTCAGTGATGGGAAAACCGAAAGTATCCATGCTCAAACCAGCAGCCTTCCCATCCAGCACAGACATCTTCCCAACAGCTATCCACAGTATCCCCTGTCAAGAAGCTCCACAGGATCAGAGACATGGAGGAGAGGAAGGTTTAAGAAAAAAGGTGGTACTTGGGAGGTCCAGTGCAGGTGGGTAAAGCGAACCATGAAAACCCTCTCACATCATTGCTGTACTTGCAGGGTTAAAGAATTCCTGGAAGAAATGTCTTGGCTTGCCTCCTGCTGCTAAGTAAATCATAATTATCCTTCCCAGTTTTAAAATTTAGGAAAATTTTCTATATGAGAAATTAGATATGAGAGTCACATAACATGACTCTCTACACATACAACTTGAGATAAGCATTCACTTGTTAGATATTGATAACAATGTAATGCTTTTGACAGCTTATAGCATGTAATGAAAACCAATTTAACCTGTATTCTAGAGACAATTAAGCTCAGCAAAAAACATCCAATCCCAGCCTCTGGCTGCCCATATAAACACACAGAATATGTAATAATTGCCAGATTTTTTAATCACATCAATGGAACTTTTTATATATATGTCTCTTTTTTATGTATATGAACTTTTTATATAAATGCCTGTTTATGTATGCTTCTGCTAACTTAAAATTTTCCCTGCTTGGCCTGGAAATTTTAATTAAAAAAAAAAAAAAAGAAAAAAAATCAAATAAGTATAACTATTGAAAAGTTATTGTATCTAGAGACGTATCAGACAGCAAAAAAAGAATGCTCTTGCTTCTTCATCACTATTCCCTCTTCACTCTAAACCCGAATAAACTATTCCTGCAGTGTTAACCAAATTTACCTTGACAGCTCATGAAAATTGGATCCAAGAGGTCAGAACACCAACTGCCTCGGGAAATCCATGCAAGTATGGGAAGACGAGAGAGTAGACATAAAAGATTTTCTAGACAGGGATTTGAAGTGAAAGCCCGTGCTTGAGCATGGAAATTTGTAGTGCAGCTTCTCCTAACAGTTTAAGTTTTTCAAAAAAATACGATCAGGAAAGGTGTGGATGCAGTCTTTCCACCCTCAAAGGATAAGGAGATTCTCATGGGAGCTGCTTGCGGACAAGACCCAGTTCTAAACACAAAATCATTTCACAGTTTGAACATAAATGCAGTGGAAAGGCTAATGGGGCTCACTGCACTTGGGGAAGTTCCTTCCTTAAAGCTGATGAGGCCAAGATTATTCTCCTTTCACTCACATCTTGTTTTTTCAAGACAAAGGATCTGGAGACACTGGAGGAACGTGTTATACAGCATGGTTGCTAACATTAATCAAGCATCTCCCATCCCTGTTTTGTGTTTCGGTTGGTTTTTTTTTTTTTAATTAAGAACCGTGCTTTGGACTACACAAAGCAGATGCATGTAATGCATTTCCTTATCTCCCCAAGGTTTCATTTTTTACTGGAAGAAAGAAAGAATAAACCACTCTGTTTTTTTACTAAAAGATGAAAAATACATGGTCTCCCTAAAGCGCGCACACGCTGGAAAAACACATTTTCTTCCTTTCTTAGTGGAATATCCCGAGGCAGAGAGAAATAAACTTCTCAGCCAACTCTAACAGTAACAGCCACGTATTTTCTAACTGACCACAGAAACTAAAGCTCTCCTTTATCATTTCAGACATCCTGGTGACTTCCATCAATAGCATACCTAAGCATAAGGTTGCATCCCTCAAAAGTTAAATGAGCGACACAGAAAAACACAACTTAGTTTTGATGACAAAGGCAGAAAAAATGTTTTTAAGCAAATGTTATGTACTTTACCTAGGTCTAGAGATCTACTACAAATTACTTTGTCTCTTTGTTTCACAATTCTTTGTTCCATGGCTTAGAAGGATAAAGGGGTACAAAGGAGCAGGAGATAATTCCCTCACAAAGGACCTCCATTGCCAGAGCCTTTGAAGTTGTGCTAAAAAAGCCTTGCTAGCCCATTAGCTGACACACAGCAGAAACCTGAACTGTTTCCATGCTCACTGCAAGCAGAGCTATTTTCTGCACAATTAGTCATAAAAAGGGCCAATGTAAACTGTGTCGGGAGGTCTCAATTCTTTACATTCTCCACACGGCTAATCAGACGTTATGTATAACGTTTTGTTGCCATTTAGACCTCGGGCTCCTTTGCAATCAGGAGGTGGCGGTCTCTATTCCTCCTTCTCTCTTGATGCCGATTTTCAAGCCTCTTGGCACCACCAGAATGTTTATGGCAGCTTGACTTCTTGAGAATTAGTGCAAGCAAGAGTGCAAATGCTGAAAGCTCCACATTCACAGCTGGGGCAAATACTTACTGGTTCCTCCGCTTGCTGCCTCCAAAAGTATGCTGTCATTTCTCTTATTCTGAGAATGGTCAGACTGAATATGAGGAACATGTCAAGAAGAGGTTGCACTGAGGAGCTACAGCAAACAGTTCAGGCAATGAATCTTACCTGAATTTGCTAGTTTCTCCATTATAGCATTTGCTTTAACCAAACTGTCTCTGGGTAACAGCATGAATTTACTGGGGGAACCACAGTATTTTCTAACTGACCACAGAAACTAAAGCTCTCCTTTATCATTTCAGACATCCTGGTGACTTCCATCAATAGCATACCTAAGCATAAGGTTGCATCCCTCAAAAGACATCCTACCTTACTATTTCCTGCCATGGCAGATGTCCCAGATGGGGAAACAGTTTTGTGGATAAATCCTCCAAATTTTTCATTCCCTTCCACTCCTCTGCCAGCATCATATCTGCACCCAGCCATTCTTTTATAATTAATATCAACCTTTAAAAATTGGGGGTTCTTTCACCCTTCTTCATGACGACTCAGATTTAGACCTCTATTGCTGCCAGAGCATTGCTCCTCTCTCCTTCCTAAACCACTTACTTTTCCTGAAATCTCACTCTAGTGGTAGGGATTACCTTGAATCAGTCTCTTAAGTGCGTGTTGGCATGGAGCAAACATTGAATTTGCACACGAAACTTGCTTTTACAAGCTGGGTCTAGATGTATCTAAAAGTCTCCTCCAGCCTGAGTACCTTTCTAATGTGAACCGCCTCTTTAGAATATAAAGAATGACACCAGGTAACAAATTAGGGGGGTGGTACGCAACATCCAGTGATGAAGATGATATTAGGACTGCCTGACAACTTTGGTTTAGGTTTTACTGATAACAGAACAAAATTGGTGTCGGTGGGGATTCAGCAGGGATGTTTTCTGGGAACCATTGAAAGGACCACAGTGTCTCCCTCCCCCAGTTCGTATGAAACGTGAGCCATACTCCATGCCAGAGGACAAGACATGCAGTGTGTGCATCATCAGCAGCCCAAATGAACCCCTAGCCACCCCTATGACAGACCAGATACAACAAAAGCTCCCTGGAGGCTGGTATTCAGCTTCAAATCAAAAGCTGCGGGTGGGCTTCCCAAAGAGAAAGTGAATTTCAAAGACACAGCGCAGAACTTAGTGTTCCTTGGGGCAACTCCTGGGCAGTAACAGCGCTCAAAACTGAACAAAACCATACAATAGATGCTATGAGAGACGATCTTATGGGTGAGTGAACTGGCATCCCCCAGAAACTCAGCAGCCTCAGAGACCACCCCCACTAAGTCTGTTGATGCTACCCCAAATGTACTTGCCAGGGAGGAGAGTGCTTGATGCTCAGACAAAGCCCATCTTTCAGAAAAGCCTGTTGCCCCAGGCTGCTGGCTTTTCCTTCACTGCAGGATATAGTTTTGCACTTGGAAGTTTCAGCATTATGCAAAAAGCTGGGGAGAAGAGATGGGGATGCAGGGAACGAGCTTTACTCCTCCCCTGTTTGGCAGCAGCATCCAAGCTCAGAGCATGCCTTAAAAAATATTTTCTTATAAGCCATGTGCAATGGTCTTTTAAAGCAGGCTTTCATCAGAGCTTCCTTACATCATGCCACCCCTTCTCCAAGGCAGATGGAGAAATCATTTCCCCCTCTCTTGTTTGATGTTATTCTCCATGGTTGTGAGGAACTGACTCACAGCCACTTTTGGATAGTCACTGGAAGTAAAGCAATAAAACATAAAAGGCCTAAAATGTGCAGCACTTTGAATGTCCAACAATCCCCCCATGGCTCTCTTTCCTTCTTTACTTGCATGCAATCACCTCTCTTCCTTCTCATCCATGAGCACTCATGAAATATGCTCTGGAAAAAGGCCATGCCGTAACTGGTGGCAGACTGGAGCAATGGGGGACCAAAAGTTGAGGGGGTTATTCCAGATTGACACCACGGTAACAGAGCACAGATTTGTGTTTCCCTGGGGTGTCTTTGAGAACTACAATGCAATACCATACTCAGAGCTTCTCTGTCTAAAGGACAGAGAGACTTGCACAGCCACCTTCTTGCTGGCTTTTGGTATAACAAACCCCTCACATGTCTCTCCTCCTGCTCTTCCTCTCCGCTTAGCCTCTTGAAGCATCCCTTCTCTGGAGGGCATGTCACACACTGGCAATCCTTCTCTGGAAACAGTCTGGAGTGCAGTGCAGAGCCCTCAGTGGGTTCAGCATAAGATGGGACTGAGCTTACCAGCTGAGGACTGGTGCCATGCTGGCATAGCTCTTTGCTTTCAGACACAACATAGTGCCATCACGTGCGCTCAGCCACTCAGTTTTGTGCTGTCTTCAAAGACTTTGTACACCTTCCCTAGCAGACTGGCCATAAATACATGATGAGGAAAACAATACAAATACTTTTCTTTTAATTTTTTAAAAATTTATTTACAAACCCCTAGATTTTCTTGAAGCCTAAGCCAGCTGTTTCACTTAGGTTAAGAAAAACAACACAAGCGAGAACTGAAGTGAGGTCACCTCCCAAGCATCTCCTCTGGCCTCTGTGTCAAACCACAGCAACAACTGAGATGTGTCAGACCAACACAACAACAGGGTTCATAGCTGCTCAGACATTACAAAATGAAGTGACTAGTCTAAGCTGATCAGTCTCACTTAGAGAGACTGGGCATCTCCTCGGAGCAATTCATTCCACCATCTCAATTACGGGAAGGACATAAGCCTCCTTTGCAATTCTGTCTCCATTGACCATGTGAGTTTAAATAGCTCCTTTAGCCTCAGCATCTATTAGACATGGCATGACGGCCAACCAAGCTACCCCTACCACTGCCCAGAGCCCATCCTTCCTTTCCATCCTTCCCTCTTCTGCCCTATCCCTGACCTTTCTTGCTGTGCCAGAGTTTACAAGGGAAGGGGAGAGGTGTTGATCTGTGCTGGACATTGTGCTCTGGTTATGAGACCTTTTGGGCTATATCATACTCTACATGGCATTAGACGAGTTTTCCACAAAGAGAAGGTCCAAGAGGATAACCCTTTCAGTATATATTCTTAAAGAAATAACTCACTGGATATCAAGAATCCAAGTCTAAAGAGCAGAAGGACATGGACGACCAGCTCACACATTACCTCAGGTCAGTATGTTTGAGAGATGATGAGTTCAATCCCTTCATGACTATGCTAAGGAAAAGGTCCCATGGGAGGTAAACAACAAAGCCTACAGATTTGAAGTGTTTATTTTCTAAAGTGTATTTGTTACGCTTGCTGGTTTAAACTAGAACAATTTACCTGGACAAGAAATCTGTAGGAGGAAAATGTTGTGGGTAGGACTGAAGTAAAAGTTTGCCTGATATTTTGCCCCCAGGTTTTACTGAGTAAAGATAGGGCTTGCTTAGTCTGAGATGTTGCATAGAGGATGGTTATTAGCACGTTCCCCTCTAGCAAAATACCACGAATACATGGAATTACCATTTTGAGTTTTTAAAAAAGATTTTAAGGTGTATACTCCTCACTGAACCATGCTGCTGGGAAACCACCTTCCTACACAAAGATGTGATGTAAAGTGTGACTGGACATGTGTCCCTCTGGACGTCTCTGTGTCCCTCATGTGATGCTCTCCAGGAGACAAGGACAATATACAAAATCTTGAGAACTTCACTCACCCCCCAGCACAGCAGCCAGAGACAAGGAGATGAATCTTAAAAATATCTAGAGGAAACACAGCAAATCTAAGAGTCTTCTCAGGGTGCCAAGACATCTCTGAGACTGGCCCAACCACCCAGGACCACTGGATCACTAAAGTGCAGATAGTCTGGTATGAAATGCATTATCTTAGTACACAATATTGTTTGCTGAGCATCATCAACACCTCAAGTAATGAGAAAATTGGTAAGGTCTCATTTTTTGCCCAAAGTGCCTCATTAGTGTGCTTGCAGCCCAGCTGAAGTAGACAACATACTCCCATCTGAACCAAAGTTATCAAGTCTTTTCATGTAAGCCACTGCCTGGCCCCCCAGACAGCCACCACACTAAAGTCCTGACAGCTGGTGCTAGGCAGGTAGCCTACAAGTGAAGTGTTTCATATCCCATCGCAAATCCCTTGACACATCCCAAACTAGTCTGGAATGTACATGGATCTGCTTGCCAAAGCCAGGCAAGGTTTGGGCTATGGGGGAGAAAGCATGTTTCCATACCTCCCTGCTCCACACTTGTGCTTTGAAAGAAGGTAACCGTGAAGGTGTTATTCAAACACCTACAATGACTCGATGGAGTCTGAGCTCAGGTCAGCCTCAAGCCTTAGAAAGCTCCTTGGTCAACAAAAGAGCTTTTTGCTTGCAGTGTATCTCATTGAACTTATGGAGACATTTCTGAGGTGTGGCCCAGCAAGGACCAGATCTTGTGGGACCTCAGTCTTTCTTAGGACACAGCCAGTACTATGAAATGCGGCATCTTTGCCTGACGTAGACAAAGGCTTCTGGCAAGTAATAAGGATGTTGTTAGGAGCTTTCTGTAGGAAATAAGCAGTGGCGAGGACCCTCGTATATCATTGCAGGCTCTAGGAATCAGAAGTTTAGTGACTTCCAGAGCTAGGCTATTGAGCTTGTCTAATCCCTCTTTGGTCTCATGTACACATTTGGCTTCCACAATATCAGTTCGCTGCAATGTAATTTCGCATGGTGTGAAACAGCAATTCCTTGTGTTCGTTTTGAACCTGCCCACTGATCGTTTCATTAGGCTCCCCCCCCAGTTCCTCCAGTTCGCACAGTCACAGCTCTAAACTGAATTAAAAAAACATTGTAACCTCACTCCAGTGTGAGATTAAACCACACCAGGAAAGTTAGTTGGGGGCAATGTCTGTCAAATCCGTGAAACTACTGCAAAAGACTACAAGACAGGCTGTCATTTTCTGTTTGAAAACTGCAAATCTAAGCTCCCAGTTGACAGGACACGGATCCTTGGTTGTTTTGACCTCACAGTCAACTGTTTTACAGGCTACAGTGGTTTCTTCATCTTTTCCAGGAGCTCCTTTCTGGTGGTTTATTTGTATTGTGGATGCCTCACAAGTGAAAAACGTGGTGAAAAATGTGGTGATCCCGTAGCACAAAACACAGTGATTCTTTAGCAAACTGATGACCCCCTGAAGTTTATGGACATGGGACAAACTGTGCTGGAGCAGAGAGTACTGGCACTTTCTAGCCCACTTCTTGAGCAGTGCACTGCTGGCATAGGAAAATAGGAGCCATTTTACTAGAATGTTTTTAAAAGGAAACTCTTCAAGGAAACCAAAACCTGGCCACCTTATTCAGTATCTTTTTAAATATAAAAACTTCACACTGTTAAGATTGTCAATGGTTCATGCTTTTCCCAGAAAAATCGAACTGGCCACTGGATGTCACTGTTGTTGCAGAAAAACACTAGAGAAAGTTCACAAATCAGGCTGTGAATAAGGTGAAGTCACCCAAACCTGAAAATGGCTTTTTCTCTCAGTTAACCAGCACTGTCAGTGTGAACAACTGGAGGTAAGGCAGGAATAACACAATGGTGTTCAGGTCTCCATCACCATCTGAGGGCAAGTCCTCCATGGAAAGACTCCTAGACCCCAACTCACCCAGGCCCAGATGTGTATCCCCTCTTCTTGCTGACTTCCTTCTGATTTTGATGAGATGTGTCTCACCGAGTCCCTGGGTCATACAGCCTAGTCTCTACTTTGGACTCGAGCCTTTCTCTTCTGCTGTACAGGGGAGCACACAGCAGTAAGCATGTTTCCAAGCTTGTCCTTGATCACAGATTAAAAGCAATTGCACGTAGTTTTACTCTGTGGTTTTAGCTGGTGCTGTTGAAAGGCCAGTTTAGCACAATTGTATGACTTTCAAGGTCTGAGCCAATATCTTCATCAAAAACAGCTTTGTGTTATGTAGATCGTTTCCCTCTGAATAACACAAAGCATCTTCAAACCTACTCAAGCACATAGAGGAAACCTGCCTTAAAAAACCTTCCTGAGCCTTTTAATTCAACTAAAGATGCCTTTGTACCATTATGTTGAGCCTCACCAGTGCAGCAAATGGACTTTTTCAGGGAGTGCTTTGAGGTTGTAGGCTGTGAAAGCAGAAGAAACAATCCCGAGGAGTCCACAAAACCCTTTTGGATTGGGGTCACCAGGTGTCGATGGTGCTGCTGTGGCATTTCAGGAGGTGTAAATGGGGACTTGCTTCCCACCTTCCACTCCAGGCTCAAGTTTGGCTGGTTGATTCATGCCTGCTTTAATGCCAGGAAGCAAACCCACAAAACAAGGCAGGTCAACAAACGGTTGCCTCTGAGGAGAGAGGGGAGGCAGGAACACACCACAGACATTTATTAAGCAACATTAATACGGTGTTGCAAGAACCTCACATAGATGTGGTTTGTAAAGAGATCTAGAGTACCTAGATTGGGAGATCTGTCTCTTTTGAAGTGCAGAGCATGCCTTAGGCTGTGGAATAACAACAAAAAAAAAAGAGCTAGAAAGTACCCATTTTGGTTCATTTAAACGTCATAACACAGGATCAGCTCTGCTTGGGCATGATGGATCAGGTCAGCTTTGACCCTAAATGATCCTGGTAGAAAAGGATCTCCACGGGGCATTTTAACTGAAATATTTTTAAAGCATTAGGAGAGTCCTCAACTGTGACTTTTCTTTATTATTTTTTCCTTTCTTTAAAAGCAAAACAGAAGAAAGAAATGCTTTGGGAAGGAAAAACAGTCCTTTGGCTAAAGGTCCTGTAGTAGGAAGGAGTGGGGGTTTTTAGCCAGCAATGGCAAAGACTCTACTAGGAAGGTCAGTAAATCTTGTTAAAGAGACCATCTGTATACTGGAAAAAGAACAAAAAACAGTCCTGCAGTATTTAGAGATCCTCTAAAGATCCTTCTGTTTTCTTGCATGAAAACAGTAATCACGCCTCCCAAGCTCATATGACACCTATCTTGGACACAGCTTGTCACAACCCAGTAGTGATGAGCTCCATTCTGTACACACTTCCATTCATAAGCCACTTCGCACATGCAAGAAGTCATATGAGGCCTCCACATGCCCATGCACAAAGGATACCTTGGCTCACAGATGTTAAGTTTAATTGACCAAAAGTCATGAAAAGCTGTATTGCTGAAATACTAATTTGCACACGCTATGCCTGCAGAGTTATTCTTCTAATTGCAAATTTATTCCTAATTAGACCATCAAATGTGTATCTACATTCCACTCATTACTATTTATCTTTGTGAATTCCACCCACACAGATCTATTCTCAGCCACATGGCAAAACATCCTGACTAATTTCAATTTAGGTTTTTTTTTTCTGTATAAATGTATAAACACACAGATTTTCTATATACATCCACGTTTTGAGCAAGCAGAAATATTTGATTTGAACCACCACTGCATTACTCGGGTTTTACACTGCTATAAACACTAGTGGTTTTCACTGATATCTCCTGCTGCCCAGCTGGGAACACTAGGGAAAAGGAGCAACAATGAAGATAAGCATGATTTATCTGAACATCTCTCTCAAAATATTGGCCCAGTGAACAGACTTCTGGTGAAACCAAAAAGGGAGAGACTGTCAGTTTTCCATGACAGGGCTGTCTACTGTGACACACGGTCACATCCAAAAGTTGAGTAAGTTATTATGGAAGTTTAGAAACCTCAAAATATACACAACAGATTCTGAAAAACATTGTGGTTGTGTGGCTTCAAGCCTGCGTGAGGAATATGTTAAAATCCAAGCAAACAATCTATGCCTTCGCCCCCCCTTTCTGTTAACACATGAGCGTGTGCCCACACATCACTACGCTCGCATTGCAGTTTGCAGCTCTGCTACAGCCTTCATTAAAGAATAACAGCCCCTGTTTGAGCATCATGAGGCAAAATTGTTCACACATGTGGACCAACTAGACACACCAAGGCTGCACCCTTATGGTTTCTGAGTGACAGGCTTAATAAGATTATGCTTGATCTTTCTCTTAATAAAGCTGGATGACATTCAAGCAAAGCCTGGGTTTTGTTTTAATGGTACATTAAGGGAACCCAGAGTTTGGCACAGCTGGGGGCCCGAACCATCGAACAAAACTTGGCACTGCCAGCGTTCCCTTACGATCTCAGACCTCACATAATGAATATTTATGTCTATATATACACACATGCACGTATATTAAATACCTATCATTAGCTGGTCAAGGTCAGTGCTCTGGGTAACAGAGCTGGATGTAATTCCAAGAATGATGGTGGTTCTTTTTTTCTTGTGTTATGAATCACACAAATTAAGCAACCCACAGTTTGTAGAGTATGCAACATGATGGACTGCTTTTAAACCACACATACCAGAAGGAAGGAGAAGAACTGCAAGAAATAACAAAAGCAGAAGAGAAGTGTCATCACCTTACTGTTTAAACCTGAACACAGCAGAACATGGAGACTCCTGCTTAACTTTAAAAACACCAGCAGCCTTAGCTGACTCCAGGGGAAGCAGTCATTTGCTTGAGATAAGTCAGGGCTTGCATGTTTTGAAGCATTATGGGTTAGAAGCTACATAGTGTTAGCTGAGTCACACTGATTTAAACCGTCATTGCAACTAGCCCCAAAGATTACAAAATACAGAACACAAAGAATCACTTAGAGGAACAAGGAAGATACAACATGGAATTTTTGTTTTGAAAAAGGAAAGAAAAACCACCTCTTCCCAGTTAAGACTTTACTTTTGGAAAAGGAAATCTTCTTTAAGGACAAACTAGGCAGTCCCATCCTCCCTTTCCCCATCTGTGGGCTGTCCTAAAGGTACAGCTGCACATGCTCAGGCTGCGTGTCTGTATGTACCAGTCCTTCAGATAAGTCAACAGGTCTCAGGCTTAAACAGGGAGTTCTTGACGGAGCTGGGAACTGGGTATGCAGTGGGGATGGTTTAGATTGTGTAATTTATCTGCCAAAAAATTCGGGTTTGGGTTAACCAAAACAGTTCCCAAATTACATTTGCTAAAGGAATACTGATGAGGAATTTAAGAGTACTGGAATACTCTCTTTTGCTGTTTCCAAAAAAAATAATGATAAAAAAATAATCACGCTTTGATTTCAAAGCATTCAGAAATAATTTACTGAAATGCAATATACGTACATTTCATTTTAAAAAGAACACAAACACAGACATTAAATTAAACAATTAAACACTTTGCACAGCCTGAATTTTCTTCCAGGCTTTTGTTTTGGTGAGAAAATGAAAACATTTTTGTTCGGCATTGACCCAATATAACTTTTCCTTCAACCATCTGATTCAGCCGACAAAACAAGACATAAATCATTTCCACCGCTCTAGACTGAGCCCAGGTCTCTGTTACTGTGGGTGAATTCCCGATCCTCAGCTTCTCTCTTTTTTCCTCAAAATCTAGAATCCTGAAGGTGATGGTGGGACCTGCCCTGGCTGTTAAGGCCATACCCATGGATGAGTGGTTCACACCAAGGCCAACTCGGTGTCTGACCATGGAGAAGTGGTCCAGGATGTATGCTTGGCAGAGCCAAAAAATCTCTTTACAGAATCCCGTCTTCTTCCCTTAAAGCCAATAACGTGACTCCCATTGAATTCAAGGAAGCTGACCAGAGCTTTAAGCGATAGAGGAAACTGCCTTCTACATGAGGAAACTGCCTTCTACCTTCAGCTCAAAGCACTCAAATTCACTTCTGGGCCTATGTACCTGTCCAGCTTAGGTCTTTATTCTTGATTACAACACTTAAAGGTTCCCCCTTGTGCCCAATCTTATCAGAAGTCCACTGAAAACAACAGAAAAAGTGCCTAGAAGGCATCTCCTGTGCAATCTGTGGTCCTGACTTTCAGCTGGGTTGAAGATGACAGAGCTCCAGAGCACTGAGCACATGGATTTAGAGGTGAGCTGAACCTGAACAGGGGAAAAAATCCTCTTGCCTAAACAGTGGCTCATGTTATTAAGTAAAAGCACTAAGAGAATATGCATTCTTACAAGAGTTCAGCCAATAATTATCTGCATCAGTAATTATCTTCTCCCTTCACTAGATGAAGCTGAGATCATCCTTGAGAGAAGCAAGAAAGTCTTTGCCGGCCCTATTGGCATTTTTGCCTCCAAACCCTGCAGTATTTTGTATCCCACCGAACCCCACCTACAAAGCTCTCACACTATATTTTGGCTGACTGTTCTGGGCTATTATATAAGCCCTTTGGCACTGGCCTTTCCCAGATTTCTCCCAACCTCCACACTTTTTCTCACAGCCACGTTTCTGCAGGAAACAAAACACTTTTCACTGAGGCCAATTAACTCAAGAACGTCAAAAGGAAAGAAAAAAAAAATCAAAAGTCTTTGGGTCAGTGACAAGAGCAATAGAGAGGCCAAGAAAATGAAAGAGACTTGTTCTGAAAATGTTTTTTACTATGTCAGAGCCAATTCCCAATAGAGTGAAACAAGAAAAACATTCCTAGAGAGATTCGAGATCTGTCGTGAATTCCCGAGGCACATTAAGAAGTCTCACTTTCCCCTCTGCCTCTCATTCTTTTCCAAGCTACATCATGGGGCTCCAGAAAGAGGATGATAAGACAAGAGATCTGTACAGTGGTTTCAGGCATTCAAAACTGCAATGAACCAAGGGTTGGGTAATGCTCCAAAGTTTCTCTATTTTTGAATAAAGCAAAATAAAAATAAAAATTATAATCAAAACACTATTTCAAAGTATTTTCTTTATGGTTGAGATATTGGGACTGCTTTTCTCAAGAAACACTCACTTGGTTTCCTTGCAGAGTAACTCGTCTGTGACCCTGCTGTCCCATATTTAAAAGAAGCATAATCCACTTTCCTCCCAGCATGACATATTTGTCCCATTACATGACTCTCTATCGATAAAACTACTGACGACTGAACTTTGGAATGAACATCAGGATACAATGACCACTGCCTTTCCCACCATCACCACAATCCTCATCATTGACTCCTAAGTCCAGGACAAGAAGCCCCACCAGAACAGCAGACACCTCTTTTTTCCACGCTTGTAGACATCAGAGCAGCAGACATGTCGGTATTAGAACCAAAGCTCACTTTTCAAATTGTTTGAAATATTAATTCAAAGGATTACTAAGTATCAGTCTTAGAGGGCCCAAGGTTGCTATCAGAGGGAAAAATATCACTGTTTTCCAGCTGAGCTTTATTTAATGATGGACTTTGCACTTCCTAATCTCTTTGGAAAATAAATGCCACATGGCATCACAATATACTGAGCAAGGGATAGTCAGGCTCCCAGCAAATAATTCATAACGACATCTTTTGGGTTAGTTTTTATGACACTCTTTGTAGGACAGTGCCGCAAGTTGATCTTGAATATTTCACCATGAGAACAAAATATTCCTCCTGACATCTAGCTCTGTGTTCACGGGTTCATTTTTTCTGATGATTAATTCTGAGTTCATGCAGAGTGTGTTCAAGATTACATGGATTCATATTCAGTTGACCATATCTGAGAGGATTATTTTAGTGTGCCCCAGTTTATGGCCCATGAAACATGATCCCTCTTGTCTCTCTGTTTCTCTCACTCTGTCGGCAGTATTATTCTAACCACCAGTACTGGGAACTCATATTATCAGCATAACAGCAGAAAAAAAGCTGTTTTTCCTCTATGCCCACATGGCAAACAGAGATGACTGGCGCTCCCCAGGGGTTGATACTGGGACCTGTGCAGTTTAACATCTTTGTTGGATGTGGACAGTGGGATTGAATGCACCTTCAGAAAGTTTGCCGATGACATCAACCCTCTGTGGAGTGGTCAACACGCTGGAGGGAAGGGATGCCATCCAGAGGGACCTGGAGAGGCTTGAGAGGGGGGGCTGTGCAAACTTCATGAAGTTATGCCAAGTACAAAGGTCCTACATGTGGGTTCGGATAATCCCAAGCATAAATTCAGGTTTGGCAGAGAATGGTTGAGAGCAGCCCTGAGAAGGAGGACTTGGGAGTGTTGGTGAATGAGAAGCTCAACATGACCTAGCAATGTGCACAAGCAACGCAGAAAGCCAAGCATAGCCGGGTTGCATCAAAAGAAGCAACAGGACCAGCAGGCCATTCTCCAGGGAGGCGATTCTTCATCTCTACTCTGCTCTGGTGAGACCCCNCAAGTACAAAGGTCCTGCGTGTGGGTTCAGGTAATCCCAAGCATAAATTCAGGTTTGGCAGAGAATGGTTGAGAGCAGCCCTGAGAAGGAGGACTTGGGAGTGTTGGTGAATGAGAAGCTCAACATGACCTAGCAATGTGCACAAGCAACGCAGAAAGCCAAGCATAGCCGAGTTGCATCAAAAGAAGCAACAGGACCAGCAGGCCATTCTCCAGGGAGGCGATTCTTCATCTCTACTCTGCTCTGGTGAGACCCCACTTGAAGTACCGCATCCAGTTCTGGACCCCCACCCTAAAAAAGGGCATGTACCTGTTGGAGTGAATCCACAGAAGGGCCACAAAGATGACTGGAGGGCAGGAGCACCTCTCCTATGAAGACAGGCTGAGAGTTGGTGTTGTTCAGCCCGGGGAAGAGAAGGCTCCAGGGAGACCTTATAGCCCCATCCAGTACCTAAATGGATCCTACATGAGAAATGGGGAGGGGCTCTTTTCCAGTGAGTATAGCAAGAGTAGGACAGGTAATGGTTTTAAACTGGAAAAGATTTAGACTAGATATTAGGAAGAAATTCTTTCCTGTGAGGGTGGTGGGACACTGGAACAGGTTACCCAAAGAAGTTGTGGATGTTCCATCCCTGGTAATGTTCAAGGCCAGGCTGGATGGGGCTTTGAGCAATCTGGTCTAGTGNTTGGTGTTGTTCAGTCTGGGGAAGAGAAGGCTCCAGGGAGACCTTATAGCCCCATCCAGTACCTAAATGGGTCCTACATGAGAGATGGGGAGGGACTCTTTTCCAGGGAGTATAGCAAGAGTAGGAGAGCTAATGGTTTTAAACTGGAAAAGATTTAGACTAGATATTAGGAAGAAATTCTTTCCTGTGAGGGTGGTGGGACACTGGAACAGGTTACCCAAAGAAGTTGTGGATGTCCCATCCCTGGTAATGTTCAAGGCCAGGCTGGATGGGGCTTTGAGCAATCTGGTCTAGTGGAAGGTGTACCTGTCCATGGTGGGGGGGTGGAACTGGGTGACTTTTAAGATCCCTTTCAAGTCTATAACCATTCTATGACTCCATGTTTTGAGGGAAACACCTATTAGACCAAAGTAACATCTCAGGTTTGCCACAGACTTGATAAATTTTTGTGCATCTAGCACATGTTATTGATGTTACTAGTGATACTGATCTGAACAAGACAAAGCATACTGGAACCACCTTGATGCCGACTGAAGCCATTACTTGTGTGTCTTTGAAGAGCTGAAACTCACATTACCTACACTTGAAGATGTTTCCACCTCTACCCAAGAGAAATCTCCACCGGTACCAGCAGCACAATGTTTATCCTGGCATACAGCAGGCAGATGGGCTGTTTAATAGTTTTGGCATTATCTGACCATCTTTCCTATCATGGTATCATTATCTGGAGCCAACTACAAGCTCGCCTGAATGGTGCTTGATGCACAAAACACAAAGGAGCTTTCAACTGATGACACTCTGTAAATTACACACAGCAATATAACTTAATGTGCAGCCCCCAAAGATCTCAAAGCAGACTAAGGACAGAAACCAGGGTCCAATGATTACTTAACAAATGGGAGCTAATTAGAAAGCTGTCCCATTGAAATAAGCAGAGTTGCTAGCAGAAATCTGTTTAATATGCAGCTGGACAATAAAAAAATAATAATAATTTGTACTGTGGTTGTTTCTCAAAGCCAAAGCACAATGGTCTCCTGCAGTGAAGTCACTGAAACACAGAGCATTCCTATCCCAGAAAACCCTATTGGTGGTCAGTAACATAATTACTTCGGAACCAAAAAATGACCATTTTCCCAGATATGCAGCCAACATGTTTATGTTGTGCTAACTACCTGAAATTCACACAACTCCATAACTGAACCAGAGCTTCTGCTGCATACAAGCTTGCCTCAACCAACAGGCAATACAAGTCGCTCATGAGAAAGCTGGAGGATTTGAACTATAACCTTAGAAGTAAAATCCCTACAGCAATGAACTGTATTAAGCTACTGTTTTTCAGTATCATTACTGCTGTGACCAAAGCTGCTGTCATTTTCTTTTGGTATTATCATCCATCCCTTCCATCCTGTGTCACTGAGACTGCATGCAGAAAGCAGAGGTTATACACACCATTCGATTTCAACAGAGAGTGCCTTTCACAAAGCCCTCGGCAATTTCCTACACAGCGTCAAGAGCACTGGACTGGGTAGAATGTTATTTTTCTTTGACTGATGCTGTCAACACGTTATCTCAAGCCTACCTCCGAGTGCAAGAGCTCGGTGAGAGTGTTTGCATTGCACTTGTGCGTTACGCTACACCCATGCTTGGGCACCCTCTGCCCCATCACTCACCGATCCCACTTTCTGATCACTTGACTGCCATTTGGATGAAGCCCAACTCCAGCCCTGTCTGAGCACAGAGCACCGTCAAAGAAGGAAAGATAGGTCTTTCAGCTCAGTTTTCAGCTGCAATTCAATGAGTTGGGTGTTTATTGCTTCTTTCTTGAAAATAGAATTTTCTTGTAAATGCTGTGCTTACGGGAAAGGTCAGATCCCACCATTTTTTCACTCTTTATGGTTGATTGCAATATGGTTTCTTCAGCTCTTTGCAAATGAAGACAGGAAGTGAGACCAACTTTCAATAAGTAACAAAGGCAACATGCTTTCTTTATCAACAGATCACAAGTACAGTATTACCATGTAGTGGCAAACTAAGCTTCCTATGCATTAGAGTCTCTAAACATTACTACTACAGTGGATATATTCAGGGAATCCTTGGGCTATTCACAGAAAAGACAGCATACTTTAACCGTGACTAGCTGGCAGCCCACAACAGTGAGCAGCAAGGAATACTCTGTGCATTTGGAATTGCAGGGAAAAGCATCCCATCCAATTTTCCAGGAAAGCATTTGGCCAGGACATCGGAGAAAAGGAGCCCTCTCGCAAAGCGTGTGCTACCGACCCATTAGTCACTGCAACCCCTGCCCAAGGTTCCTGAGTCACCGCAAAAAAAGAGGACCTCACCATCCCCTGACGGGGTGTTGGGGAATGGCCAGGGCTGATGCATGAGGTAGAGAATGTCTCTGAGCTGCCAACAGCTCCCCCAGCACCTGGTTTTCTCTGCCGTGGCTTCCTTCCATCCCTGGCCCGTGCCAACCAACAGCAGGTAATGAACAGCATTTAAAGACCACTTGCCAGCTCAGGGCACTGGGGTGGCAGAAGACATGAAGATGGGTTTGCCACAACAGGGATTGGTTTCCTTTCCAATGTTGAGCTCCTTTTCCCTAATCCTGCTTTGCTGTATTCAGCATCCAGTACCTCGATCCTGAAAACTCATAATGTTAACAATTCCACATACACGCAAATGCAGATGTATTATACACATAGATACACAAGTATGTATATATTTTCCTGTAGAGGAAATATGATATTTATGCTTTGTAAGATGAACAAGGAGAATAGAAACCCAAGAATTCTGGGCTACCGCCCAAACCACACAGCTTTGAAATCAGTGATGCATTGAAAAAAAAAAAAAACCCACAACAAAAAAACCCCTACTCTTCCTTCCAAGAAAAGTGTCTAAGTTTTCCAATCCGTTTATGACTGAAATCTACCCACAAGAGACTATAATCTGGGCTGGATGAGACCAGACTGGCATACAACATCAAAACCCTCTCCCTCCTGAACCAGGGAACAATGCCGTAAGTGTCTGTACACAGAGGCAGACCTGGTGCTGTGGAACTTTTTCCCCAAACTGTTATATCTGCTTTTAATTTCCAATGAATCAGCAAACACATCTGTGGGCTACTATTCTTCCAGACCAATTCTCGTTTGTTTTTTTTATTCTCAGAACTCATCTCTCTTCCCCAACACCTGCTCACTGCTCCCTCTGTCCCTCTGAAGTACGGGTCAGAAGTATTCAAGTACGCAGAAGCATTCACATTTCTTTCTCTGGAAGAGGCCCTTCTTAGCTCTGGTTTCAATTAAATTGTATTATACATGATGTAGAGACAGGTGAATTAAAAAATACAATAACAAAGGCAACATGAATCCCTAATAGAGAAAGTTAGGATACACAGTGATCTCCAAAGGCTGGTAGCAGCTGAGGAACATGATATATAGTTCTGCATAGAAACAACATCCACATTATACAAATGCAACTGAGCCAATCTAAGCAGTACCTAACCCTAAGAGTCTCCACTAGTATGAGTGTCATTCTCTGGAAAGCTCAGCTACTGCCCACAGTGGAAGTGTTCTTCAGTATCACCTAGAATGTTTTGCACCTTCAGCTCTGAGCCAAGAAAATGTTTACATGAATACTCCCTAAGTCACAGGTCCAGCGAGGCATGAGAAACGGACCTAAACTGCAAATGCCATCACTTCCTACTTGTAGAGTGCAGGCACAAACCCAGAGGCCAGATTTGGAACAAGCCTGATCTGTACCCCAGGAGCTCTGAGGGAACATAATCTGCTCCTCAGGTGCTGCTACTGTTTTTAAAGCTGTTGTAGAGTTAGTTTTTCTCTGATGCTGATCTGTAATGCAGATCCGACACTGCAGGTGTGCTGGGGTATCTGGGCAGAGACCAAAGTCCTGCTAGCAGCATGTTCTTTCACCTGTGCTTGATTGATGCTGCTGCACGTCAGGACACGAGGCTGCATCTGCATGAAGAAATGAACTGCCATTTCACACACCAGTCATTGCTGGGGCGATTGCCCAGGACATTGCAGTCCTCAGGTTAGAGATAGGACCTGCTGGTGGGGTGGAGTCCATGGAAGGACAGTGTTACTGCTTAGATTCTTGATGCCCTCCTTAATGCGGTCTCCAAACCCTGACGTGGTATTAATGGGGCTATTTTTTTGCAGCAGAGGGAATTGTACCATCCTTGCTTACCACTGGGAATCCAAAGCATAGAGAAGCTAAAAACTTGTCCCAAGACAAATAGGTAGCCAGTAGCAGAGCAGGAATATGAATTTAGACCTCCTGACTGAGGTCTAAATGAGGTCTCATCCTGAGACTCAGATGAGGTCTCATCTGAGACTGATGGTCATGTCTTGAACTCTCAGAGCACACTTTGTATGCTCAGCTCAAAGCAGGGCCAGATAACATCATGTATGACCACTTTCCTACTTATGCTGGGGCCTTTCATCCCTAAGACTTTACAGCTCACTGTCCTGTGTTTAACCTTGTGCTAAGCAGATAATTTATGACCGCACCAATTCCAAAAAAAGTAAAGGAAAAGCTGTAGTACTGTATTTGAAGTGAAGTCTGGCAAGACGTCCTGCTCTCTCTCCACAAGCACTTTATGGCAAAGACTGAAATGGTTTCCCAGGATGTCGTATATCTGGCACGAATTCCTGCCAGGCAAAATCTTGTCTCATTTAATTAGCTCTCACAAATTTTCACCATCCTGCTTTTTCACTGAGGTCTGAACCACAGCTCCTGCTGTCCAGACGCCATGGGGAGCAAGACACCACGTCCAAGGCCACTGCTGGTGGCCCCGTTGTGAAAGCGCATGATGGAAACTCATCTCATTAAACTTTTGAAAGATGGATGCTCTGGCATTGGAGCAGCTCCGAGCTCTCAGCTGGAGTTTCTGCTGGCCTCCGACTCTCTCTTTGTAATATTTTAGGTTTTGCCTGCTGGAAAATGACTTGTAAGAATGCTCTTCAGCGCCAGTGTTTGGAACCAGATCTGCTTCCAGCATTCCCAAATCCTGGGATGCTCAAAGCCGATGTGCTGACTCAGATCACTCGAGACAAGCAAGTTAGTGAAAAGTTCAATCCAGTGGTAATGAGATCTGGTGGAATTAGACCTCTGTATGATTTATTCAGCGTTTTGTAATCAGCGTAGAGTGTTAATGTCATCCATTTGCTCCCAGACCTCTGCTTGGAAAAGAGTTAAGGTTAGTCAAAGCAAATGCCTCCAAACCTTCCAGTGTCAGCCTCTTTTCTTTGTGAAATGAGTGGTTCCAGATCTCTGCAAAGGTGTCTGAAAGTTCAACCCAATCCTCTGAATTAGCATCTTTACTCCTACCGATTATGAATTGGTTCAGCCACATGACACTTCCCAGCTCTCCGCTAGAGAGACTGGAATTTTATAAAGTGCAGTAATAAAACTCACCAAACGAGTGTTGAGGTAAAAGCTATTATCATGGAATACAGGTATTTTATGAGAAATTCATAAGTTTCTCATGGTTTTGAAGATTCACTGACAGTAAATGGTAAGATTTGGTGGATCCAAATTGTGGCAGATCAGGGTTTCACAGGTCTCACACCCAGTCAGTTGCTTTCTGTACACCACACAGTTATCACCAATAATTCCTGGAAAACATGTTCTTGTCTCCTGAGCTCTGTGGTCTCCATTACATTGCTTTTTCAGGGCCCAATCTGTCATGTTTAAAACCCAGAGAGAATGTGCTATGAAGCAAAAGAGCTTATGGCTGTGGTAATTGGGAAAGCCCTCTGGCACACAGCAAAATACATAAGGAAGCACCAGGGCTTGCCGCACGCGTACAAGGAGCTGGACACGTCTTTGGACTAGGGAGTTTTAGACTGTTTCCTGCAACTCAGTTGGAAGAAGCGTTGTTCAAAGAACACCACCTTTCTCTGCAATGTTCTTCAGAAGGCAAAGTTAACACTGAAGGACAATCCCTCTTACTATTCAACAGGCTTGCCTCCTCCATTGAGTCAAAGATTTTGGGCTTCCGAGGTGAACTATGTTATTTCTTTAATTGAATCCTAAATGCCATGCCCCAGTTTTTGAAACATAAGCTTTTCTTCCCCCAGCTCCCACTCCACTGCTCATGATTAAGTTGATATCTTCCCTTGCTCCTGCCTGTCTTGGAGATACTTCTCTAGTCTTTTTTTGTTTAGTTGGTTTTGGGTTTGTTTTTTTTATTTTGTTTTGTTTTTAATTTGTGTTCTGCACTTTCATCGGAAAGGAACCACTGCTAAAAAATCCATTAACATGGTTTGGCCAGAGTCCAAAATTTCAGCTACCAAGAATGTTAAATCCTCCATCTGTTTGCTAGTTAGATAATGTTACCTTTGAGCTTTCCTTTGGCTGCTAAAGACACTTTATCTGCCTTAAATGTTGCAGAAAATTACACTTTAGGTCAAAGCCTGTGTGCCAATTAAATAGGGGGAGGGGAGGGAAAATGTTTTGCTATAAATTTCCACCTTTAGTTCCTCCTAGCTCTTGGTACATTCAGATACAGAAAAGTCTCGAGCTGAGTGTAATCATATTAATGACCTGGATAATTGATGGTGAATGATGGATATGTTGAGCTAGACTCTAATCCACTCTTAAATATTTGCTTGACTTTCTAAAAATCAAGGGAATACCCTGAAGGGAAGGAAGTTCTTTCACACAGGAGAAGCTAAGCAGCTACGGTGTGCTTGAGCGAACATTTGGCTAACACATTACTTCGTGCCTCAGCTGGGGATGCAGACAGGGCAGCAAGGCCCAACTCGCTCTTTAGTGCCAAGACCTGGCTGTAACATCCATCAGACACCTCCAGGGAGAGGTGACTCAACTGCTTTCATCGACATGATCCCATAGAGGGCAGGCCAGCAGATGACCTTGCACAGTTCCGTCATCCCCCACCATTTCTATGCTCGCTTCTCGTTAATGCTGATGGGACGCACAGTTGGCCACTTTTCTCCCTGAGGAATGCACCAGACATGGAGCTCACAAAATTGCCATCTGTGGGAGTTTTTCTTCACAGCTTCAACTGCGACTTCTTTACACCTGGGATTTCACCAGTGAGCACAGGTTGCTCTCAAGTCACATCATAACTTCCCATCAGTCCACGACCCCATTCCACTCCCCAGCCTGATGCAGCAGGTGCCTTCCAGATGAGTGCTGGAGATGAAAAACTACTGCTGCCTAAGCTGTCTCCTGCACTCCCCGGGGAAAGAGCAGCCCCTGCTGAGAAAAGCTAACAAGGAACCACTAAGCATAACTGCATGGGACACTGACAGCTACTTATCAGGAAGGATTAAAACAAGGCCCCAAACCCACAGAAATTCTGGCATTGCATTGAGTAGAGCAAACCCACATCTGCCACTACTTAGGCCTATTATATACTCTCCAGGGGTGGATGGTTGAACAGGATTGGTCAGAAACGGCAACAAAGGATTGGCCCGAAGACAAAAACCTGACATGGGATTGGTCAAGATCAGAGGCAACTTGTTTTAGGTCATCACACAGACACTTGCATCACAGCAGCGTGAGGCTGGTCTCACCAGCTGACCTCAGCTGGGAAAGAGATGAGCATCTTCCTGGGTAGCCAGAGGTGTGGGGATGGGGCTTGGAGGCTGAAACACAAGGTACAGACCAGCCTGCTCGCTCTCTGCAGCTGGGAGGAAGGTTTCCTTCCAGCCCTGTTGCAATAGAGTTTCCCACCACCCAGCCAAGTTTCTTTAGCAGCAGCTGAGGGACTTAATTTTTAGGGCTAGAAAGAGATTTCTAGGCACAGAGCCCCATCTGCAGCAAAGTCAAAGTGTATTCAACAGCCACTGTGGGAGGTCAAGAGAAAAATGTCTATGAAATAGATGGAGTTGTCACTTCATTAAGGAATAGAGAAAGCGCCGATGTAAGCATGAAAGGCATAGAGGTGGGAGGACCTCTAGGAGAGATACTAAAAAGGTCATCCCTCAGCTCAAAGTCACAGGTCCAAATCCGGCCTTGTACAGAGCAACCACAATTCATTAGCCACTGCAGTAGCTTGTGACTGCCTTAGGAAAAAATCCCTGAATAGTATTGAATGGAGAAACATCTGCAGAAGAACAGTTGTGCAAAGAAAATAGCTGCCAAGTCTGCTCAATTCCAGGGTAAACATAGGGCACCCCCAATCACCGGTCAACTTAAGTGTATCAAATGCATGAAAACAAGAGCAAAGAGAACATGTCCCTGAATCATGCCAATCCTTTCACAGAATCACAGAATATCAGGGATTGGAAGAGACCTTGAAAGATCATCTAGTCCAATCCCCCTGCCGGAGCAGGAACACCTAGATCAGGTCACACAGGAACGTGTCCAGGCAAGTTTTGAATGTCTCCAGAGAAGGACACTCCACAACCTCCCTGGGCAGCCCCTTCCAGCATTCCATCACCCACACCGTAAAGAAGATTTTTCTCGTATTTAAGTGGAACCTCCTATGTTCCAGCTTGCACCCACTGCCCATTGTCCTATCATTCCTCAATAATAGACAGCATTGTGCAACTGACCACGATCGGTTCTTCTCATTCCACAGAGAAACCAAGTACGGTTGCTACCATTGACTTAGCAAGTGTGAATGAACTGTTTGTTTTGAGAGAGATGAAAGGAAGCGTGCAAGTGAAGCTTGTCTCCATTACCACGACAGATTTACTTCTTCAAGTGGCCTCAAGTAGCCTTGGAAAGGAAATCTGGAATGTTGTAACATTCATAAATATTTGACTGTTCTGTCTTACCTTGAAAACAGGCAGAAACTCTACCCTAAAGAAAGCACTCCCAGATTGAACAGTCATTTTGTTAAGCAGGCCATGACCTGGGTAACTAGTTATTGGTGACATTTAATCCGTATCAATATCTATGCACGTGTACAAACACACACGATAAAATGCAGTGGTTGTCCCAAGGAAAGCCTGGGAAGCATTCAAAAACACAGCCAAATCTTGGTTAGTTAGATTTGCAAATGAAGTTTTAGGAGGTTTAGAGGCAAATCAGAAATATTTTAACACGATAGAGAAGGCAAATCATTATTTCTCCTTCCTTTTAGTTACCCCCAAAAAGATACAGTATTTTATTATTTTCATTAGAGCATGACGTCCAGTATCCTATGAGTCTCTTTTCTGATATAACACCAATCAGACAGTCATGGCAAACTCCCACCTTTCCCTCAGACTTTCCACCTAGCTGTCACAGTCGAACTGGAGAAGAAACAAACAAGAAGTGCTTGTGGAGACCAACAGTGAACAGGAATTTTAAGGCACACCATGTAACACGACCTGCAATTTAAGATGTGCAACACTCTGCAGATCCAACACAAACCACTTCTTCTGTTAAGGTGGAGTAATTCTGTACCTGTGGTGCTTCTGGCAGCTACAGAAAAGGAGAAAAACTAAAATAAAAGAAAATCAAGGAGTTTCCTTCTTGAGATACTGAGGCATCAGTACACATTCTCCCAATACCCATCGAAAGCAGGGAGTTTCATATGAACTGTGTTTAAAACTGTCACCGTTTAGTTGCTCATTCACATCAATGAAAGATGCTTGTTCTTTAACTGAAAAAAATGTGTAATTTGGATCCACAGGAGATTTCCCCTACCAGCTGGTTTGGTACTCTCTCCCCTGGGTATAATTAGATTGTTATAAACTAACCAGCCATTCCAGTCCCATCATTTTAATGTCCCCCAAGGTGGTAAACAGCATTAAGGTCTCATTCCCATAAGCCTCTAGGTCAAGAAATATGTATGATTATATGCATATCTTAAATGCTTTTCCTTGTGACCACAGAATGAGCAACAATTAGTTCGCTGAAATGAATTGTAAAATCTGTCACGCTCTGGCTTAAGTCTTTCAAAGCCACATGAGCACAGGATCCACATCCTACTCTGCACGGTATGGCACCACATTCAGTGGAGCCATGATCTAGCTTAGACTTCACATCAAGCAGTAAGAATAATAAAGAATGACAAAAAAGGAAAATCAGTTGCCATATCCCAGTCGCTTCTTTTATGAGGAAATAAACTGTGTGCACTGAGTATCTAGACAGATGTGCCTCGATATCGATTCTTCTTTTTCCAGTTCAAAAACTATTTTCACAAACTATTGCAATACATCAGGGGAAAGAAAAATACTGTTTGCAAAATTCTTTTGGAGCAGCCAGTTATTAAGTGAAATATTTTGTTCTGGGGTTTCTATATTCTTCTTGTAATAAATTCAGAAATTTTCTTTTGAAAAATATTTAAAATCAAGGTGCCGCACTTTGAATACATCAGAAGAAATCTTTGGTTTTCTCAGACACAGAAAACACTGGAGAAGGCATATATTTCCACTATTCCTTTGCCACTCTTGACCCAATCTACTATGTAGTTTTTGTTGCATCAAACCAAGATTTTTAGGCAAGATAACTAGTTCTAGCGTAATTATGTTCTTTGAGTAGTAGTGGGATTGAATCTGGTTACTTTAAGGAATTATCTCTAGAATAAAGGGAAAACCCAAGCTATCTAAAATAGTGACATTGTGCATCAAGAAAAAAAAAAAATAGCTCAAGTACCTTAAATCTGATGGGAACGATTTAAAGATATTATGGATTAAAAAAATCCCAACACATTAAAAATAGGACAAACACTAGGAACTTCAAAAGCCTTTTGTGAAAATTTTAGGACTACATTTTGCTGTTCTGTAGAAAGGCCCTGTTAGTGATTTCCATTTGAGAGGAAAGCAGCAAAGCTTTTCAAATGCTTTTGCAAAGGAGCAAATTCTCAAAGGAGAAATAAGCAGGAAATAAGTATTCTTGACGAGGTTTGGGATTGTTTTTGTGAGATAATTGACAAAGTCAAAATATAGGAACATTGGAAAGCACATATTCTGCAAATGGTTTTGCATGTACACATTAACACAAACAATTTATATATGAGTATGGACATATACATGCACATATATGTATTTTATATACATGTATGTACACACACAGAGTTAATAGAAAAGATGAAGTAATTTGAAGCTAGTGCCTACAAATTCTAACAGCTTTTTTTTCAGATATTTTCCATTGCTGAAATTTCACTAATGAAAGAAAAAACCAAATCCTCTATTCTGCTATTTCTGAGATATGAAGGCATCAAAGGCAGGTGGAGGAGACTGAGGAAGAGGTGGAAAAGCTTAAGTTGAAGGTTATGGAATACTATATAAGTTTTTCCATCTCAGCAGGAAACCCTTTCAAAAATAGGCTGTATTTTAGGAGGAAGAAGTCCTCCAGAGTAGCAAATCCAGCTTTCTACCAAAGACATGGCTTCATACAATATTTTTCACAATTAAGTTGACATCCACCTGGTTTTGCCCAGAGCTTCTCCCAAAGTCATCTGTTTTTACCGCTAAGCCAACTAACGCTGAAAAAGCATCCAGTCTGTCTTCATTCCTAGCCAATCTTCATCCTTTGTTTTTCCTGTCAATGCTGGCTTTGAGCTAAAAATATTATCCTCTTTTTAGCATCTTCTCTTTTGTAGCAAACATGTTCCCTGCCTGTCCCCTCTGCATGAGGAGAACTTTAAAATTAGTTGCCTTCTTCTAGGTTTTCAGTTTGGTATTGGTCAGAAGAGTCTCATGGATTAAGCTTTTGAACCCTTCACAAAGATGGGGCTGTGCTCCCACTCTGGTTATGCGTGCTGCAGGGTTGCAGATATCAAGGGTATCTTTTCCATGGAGCTGCAAAGGCAATTCTGGGAAAGGGTGACATGAGGAAGATGCTTTCCCATCAAGAAAAAAAAAAATACAAACCCAACAGTGCCTATTTGGCAAGCAGTAAATTGAGGAAAAATGGCAAGAGGTCTAAATGAGGAACACAGTGCTGGGCTAGGATGTATCAGATGATGCAAATTCTCCAACTTAACAAAAAAAAATTAGAAAAAGCAGTGCCTGAAGGTGCAGCCCATGCTGGTCATAGTGTTCATGTTCAAACTAGCATGTTTTGGATGAAGACTGAAGTTTGCTCTTCTGCATTTCTGACCTCAGCATCATTTATAAACATCTTGGCTTGGAGATGCTGAGATGGAATAATTTGTCCTCCTTCCCTTGCTCTAGCTAGAGCTCCAGCCCATAGTGGAGATGATGGATGATATCTGGACTGTTGTTTCTTATTAGCTATGGGGGAATACAAGATTTATGAATAATGCTACTGATGGGACATACAGTAAATTTCACATGGGATTACAGAAAGTTGGTTCATTACCTAGATTTAGAGAGAGGGAAAACCAAAATGATTAATCAATGGAGGACAAAAAGGAAATAATGCTTAGCCCGGGAAACACGTACATATCCTGAAGGCATATGTTCTCTCACTTAAGTAATTTTGCTAAACACACAAAATTTAATTGAACAAGTGAGAGATTCTGCAATAAATTAGGCATAGACTCAGAAACAAAGATTAAACCTGGATCTGAGAAAAGGAAATGCATTTAAGTTTCATTTTTCTTGTGCTGTTAAAGTACTTGATATTGCAAATCCTCTCTTTTTTGTTTTTGGGTTTTTTTGTTGTTGTTGTTTTTTTTTTTTTTTTTTTCCCTAATACCACCTACAGCATTATAGAGTTCAGGCAAGTCAACAAACTGTGCTCAGGATACAGGTAAGACAAAGAAAGAAATAAAATTTTAATTTATTTTTTATATCATTTTTGACTTTGGTTGTTTGAATTACTTTAGAATAAATCCTTGAAGAAGAACTGGGATATGGGATAGAGCAAAGAAGATCCTTAGGAAAGAAAGGAAAGATCATCTGTGGTGATCAATATGACACTACAGAAAATAGTCTTGTCAAAAAAAATCCTGAGATTATTCAGCATTTGTTGGTAAAACTGCATCAATTTACAGCAGTAAACCAAAGGAGATTAAGTTTCTGCTTATAGAACTATGTAATATTAATAGAAAAAAAAATCTCAAAATTGTCTATATTGAAAGGTTTTTAAAAAGCAGCTGTAAAAATGGATAATCATTTGTGATGGGAGCTTTTTCTTGCAAAAAATTCATAGGGATTGGTAACAAGCCCAACACGAGTCAACATTTTCCTCCATGATCTGGAAGTTTTTCTCAAAACACTGCCAATAAAATCCACACACACGAGACAGGCTGTCAGCATGGTGAATTATGAAGACATAGAGCCATCTGAACAGATTTGCCTCTTGAAACAAGGCAGGCCGGAACACAACCTGGGCTGAGAGAGACCTTTGCCATAAGGGGATACAAGCTAAAGCTCTCAGGTGATGAGCCTGGATGCTCATCAGTGACCACAGACCCCAGTTTTTGTACATCCAACCTGGGAAAGCACAGCTCCACGATACCTGGTCTGGTATCTGAGCATAGTAAGACTAAACCGGGACCATCATGCACTGCTCCAGTGACCAGCCTTCAAAAGAAGCTTCACCAGGAGTAGCGTAACTCAAGAAAACTGGTCTCTCCAGTGTGGATTTCTGGATGTTTAATCGTGGCTGAGCACACACGCTCCAGCTTTTCCTTCATTAGGGCAATAACAGGATTTCCCTCCTTCTCCTGGATGCATAGATTCAGGTACCATGTGCAGCCTAAAGATCTTTAAGACTCCTCCTGCCTTTGTGAAATTAGTCAAGGGTTAACGTGGAAGGAGAAAGAGGAGAGCAGGCGGACACATAAATCCACTTTCAGTATACCCACATAAGCCTTGTTTTCTTAAGAAACCACAAATACAAAAACCATCAACAGAATAATTCAAGGACCAGGAAACAGACCTCACAGTAAGAGATTTAAGAAGCTTGGTCAATTTAGCATGAGACGGAGATGTACTGACTGCAGTTATACAGAACTTTGCTAGGAAAACTTGTAAACGTGGAAAGATTCATCAGTTCAGCAGAGAAAGGTACAACCCCGTCAGTTAGAAGATATGTGAGACACATTCAAAGGAGAAAGATGGAACTTTATCTATCTACTTATTTTGCCAGTTGCAAGTAAAAACTAGGAAGAGCTGAACAATAGGGAGGCGGAGGGAGATCCCTCCATGTCCTTAAAATGACTCCAGATGCCATTAAAATATGTTTTAATGGACTCCAGCTTACTGGTTATATGCAGGGCAATAGCGAGTGACAGTATCCCATCTGGTTCTGGTATTTTTTTGGTGGCATCTGTTAACCTTAGGGCCACACTCTGACTCACACAGGACACATGCAGCTCCACAGGGGAGTCTGATAGACTCTTGCAGGTTTCCTTCTTGTGAGCTGGGACAGAGGTGGTTCAATGTACGTTCAAAAAGACATGATGGGACAAGCTCTACAATTGTGCTCTCAACAGGCTGTTTCTGTGACTTGGATTTTCTGTGGACCTGCAGGCATCCAGCACCTATCCTATCAAGGTTTGGTCTTTGATCCCTTATTAAGTCTTCCCATCCTCCCCTCTTCATCTTCCAGTCAATCCAACCAGTGAAGCAACAGCCTGAGCATAAAAGATGGCCAGGAAACAACCCTATTCCAATTTTTTCTATTGTTTCAGTGGGAGGAAGATCAGGTCTACATCATTTTCCCAGGGTAACATCGCAGAAACACTACTCTGCTACAGAATGGCTCTGATTTGTCACAGAAAAGGCCTCACAAATGGACAGTTTTCATCTGATTTTCTCTGGGCAGTGGGGGAAGGAACATATTTTCTCCTCCAAAAGCATTCAGCAAATTTGTACTGCAGTCAGCTAATTTTATTACTTCTCATAAATGTCTGTTCCTGTAATGCTCTCAAGGTATTTTCATAATTCTACCTTGGGAATTACAAATCAACTTTCTCTTTGATAAAGTAACCTGCAGTATTTTATTTTATTTTTTATATTATGAACAGCTGAAAATGTATGACATCCCATAAAATGTCTGGGTTAGGCCTTTGAATATTGCTTCTTTTAAGAAGTCTTTTAGCATTGAAGCAGAGAAATACAATCCTAGGATTGGAGTCTATTAGGCCAAAAGAGGGAAGGAAATCCTTAAAGCCGATGTCTAGAGTGTCTTTAAAGTTGCTTTTCTGTATTCCAAAGGGATCTAACTTCCATTTAATTAAATTTTTGTTTAAGAAAAAGGAACCTGGATTATTTTATTTATTTATACATTTTTGCAGAAGTTTATGATGCAGTATATTAGGGAGGGGAGAGAGGTGCTCCCCAAAGACAATACATATTTAAGTAATGAAGTATTTTACTAGAGAGCCTAAGAATTGGCTTCATGGCCTCAGAGACAGAGCCACAGCTTCTCTCACATGGCAACAGCTACACGCAGAGGAAAGAGTCCTCTACGCTTAAGGAAGCCAGGCCACATTTTCATTTAGCTGCCTCTCCAAATCACAGGCTGGGGAGCATCGCAGAGGTACTCGGCCAGCTTTCTGTCATGTAATCGTTATGGGAATTTTACAAGGCTAATTTTGGAAGGAGTTTTTTTTTTTTTGATCAATTTATAACAAATCCCCAGTTAAGACAGTAACACATCTGTTTGTAAACAGGAGAGGCTGGGTACGAGATAGCCAGCAATTCTTTTACTACATTTAGGGATACAAATGACACTCAGAGGATTTTCTATTTTAAAATAAACAAGCAAGCCATTTTCCCAGCAGCCACTCTAGCCCAGGATATATATAGTATCTCTGTTCTTAGAGAAATTGTAGAAAAACCACATGTCACAGATGAGCACTTCTCAGCATATCCTTCCACTCCCTCTGCTTCAGGGAATTGCTGAACCAGAGGTCACACCTCAATCATAACTTTAATGAGCCACTTGGTGAACTTGTCTTTTATGAATGTGTCAAAACGTTCCGTGTATCTACTAAAAAGAGAGCAATTGATAGAAAATGGTTCGCCAGCATCCTCATTCCTTGACACAGCTAACCCACAGAAGCGATGGTCTGCAACCATGTTCTGTTTTGCTGAGGTTTGCATAAACAGCACAAGAGGTAAAACTTCTTCAAGCTCCCTTAAAAGACTATCTCTTGTATTTAGGAATCCAGTAGTTTCACAGGAACAAGGCTAACAATTGCTCCTTCTTTTTGTCACATGCATTTTAGGGGCCAGTGGTCAGATGTAGTTAGCTGGTTTCTAACTACATAGTCTCAACTCTAGCAAAGTCCAAGGATGCTTCATCACCCATGAGCCCTCGTCCATCCCCAACGAACATCCTTCAGACAAAGTTTATCACCTGTAAATACCTCAATCTTAGCATTTCTGGTGCAGGACCTAAATTATTAAAAGGTTCAGAACTTCATAAGAAAAACTAACTTTAAGGCAGCCACAGATCCACTCAAACCTCCTTGGTTTAACATCACTAAAATGCACCAATCTGGAGTGCAAAATGGCATGACATCTGTGGCACTGCACTTGGGTCTGCACATCTACAGCTGGAGCAATCGGCAGCGGCCACCAGTACATGTCCAGAGCAAATGTCAAAACCAGTTCTTGAGGGTTATAGCAAAATACTATAACCACTCAGGCACCTTGTCTTGGAAGTCACTGCCATCAACACAACTGAAGTAATTTCAAAATTCCTGAATCCGTGAGGTTAGTGCACACCACACTTCCAACACCACACACTGTGCCAAGCACAACGCTCCTGGTTCAGTGGAGGTAATGGGATTCCTCACATGGTCAGAGTTAGGCATGGCAAGAAGTGTTTAGCTGAACCAAATCTTCATCAATTACATGGAAAATCAGCACAAATGATGAGCAAATATCGAGTTTGGTGGGCTTTTTTAAATCCTTTTTTATCCTGAATTCCAAGGAGTACTTTGAGAATTACTGCTTGCTACTATACTTTAGTCTGAAAGACAAATACTGCATCAAACTTCTGATGGTCCTTTCTAAATATACCTGTGCTCTGGAAAGCCAACTTTACAACATGGACACGTTGAACAGCTGCCCTCCATGGGGCTAATTTTCAGTCTGACCTCCCATGGAAATGAAGTTTCTGCGACCACATACTCTTCAGGGTTTTTTCTTAAGAACCTTCAAGTGATTTGGTCACTTCAGCAAAGTTTAGAAGCAGAGCAGAAATCCCAGTAACATTAAATATCTACAGTTTTCATCCAAACAGGCACATAAATAGAAAAGAATGGTCTGATCTGTCCTCTCTGCAGCAAATGAGACAACCTCTTCTTCAGCATCAGGGCAATCCTTACAGCTGCAAACAGACATTTAGTAATTGCTCTCATTGCAGTGAGACTACTTGCAGCTTAGAGATTACACTTGAAGTCATGCTCAGAGACTTCGCCAAATGCGGATTTACTTAACCTAAAGACCCTAGCCACATTTTTGTTGCTTCCTGCACTGGTCCCCTGTAAAGTTTATGAAAATAGCTGTAACACAATTATGAAACTGCTGACACTCATTCCTTGATGACACACAAAAGAGTGACTTCCTTACTCACTTGGGAATATTTTTAGCAACCATATTTTTAGAGAAAATTTGCCCATTGGTAAAATGCTGAGAACAGAGACACTCTGACATCAAGTAAATTTTTGATCAAGGGTCGATCAGAACATTTCTGAAAGCCAAAGAATTTTGCCACATTCCAAAAATTCCCCTAGCACGGAAGAGAAATCCACAAAAAACAGAATGATCACCTCAAGGCAAAGTAGACAGATAGGATTTATGTGGGATAAAGGAGAACTCCACAAGCATGGAGTTAGGCTATTGATTTGGAACAGGAAACCATGGAAGAGCTGTGAGCTACAGGCAGCTACAGGTGATATCTCACCCTGGACGAAAATGCCCTGTATGGCCTGCAAGCTTGCAAAGAGTAGCACTACCTGCCTCATTCCCATCACCTACTACAGTTCTAAGTTAGAAATCCAGTCTCCCTCCAGTGGAGAAGACAGGCTCCTCTGAAGGCAATCCAGAGCATCTGAGGTCATCCTCAGAATTGTACATTTTTCTCCTCTGTCTGATAAAGCAGCCTATGCCTCCTCTTGAGTCTTTGGACTACAAGGACAAATGAAGGATACGTGCACATTGTGGTTTGAGAAAAGGCTGGGGAATGCTTTCAACACCCCTGTTTGGAGACTTCCTACCAGAGGATGCAGACACATGCCTGAGTATGCCAGGCAGGTTAACAGAGCACTTAACATGACATCAGGTACTCAGCACCAAGACACATGCTCGGGGAGGCCCCAGTGTAGATGAGAAGCTTGTGGAGCTGAGAAGCCAACATGCTCTCCACCGCTCTTGAGCTTGCTTTATAAGAGTGATGTAGACATATCCTATAAATCTACGTTAACCCTATAAGCCTGAGGAGTCAGAGTCCCAGACTCAGTTCAGGACTAAGGAAGGCTTTGCAGCATTAGCTCACTCTAAACAATCAAACCTGTTTCTTGAAACATTTGCCTCAGATTTATGAGGCTCTGGTGGGTGGGAACCTGAAACAGATACCATGCTCTTCTCTTCACTCCAGGAATGATTTATGCTGCCAGGCAGCTCTCCGGCACAAAGCCAGAACAGATCTATCAGATGCGACTAACAAATGTTGTAAAACTGAGCAAACCAACTGCAACATGAGCATCGGTTCTCCAGGCACGTGGGCCCCATTGGGGAACAACAGGTGCATAACAGAATTACAAGGAAGAAGAAAAGCAAGAGGTATGTACAGAGGCAAATCTCACAAAGTGGCATTCGTTCCCACAAATCACTGTGACAACTACAATACCAACTGGGAGGAAAAAAGGAAAAAAAAAAAGGAAAATAGAAAGAAAGAAGAAAAGAAAAAAAAAAAAAAAAAAGAAGAGGGAGGTATATGTGGGGAAAAAAACTCACAGCACATCGAACAACAGAGCAACAGAATTGGAAGCAGCCGTGTTAATCCCTGGTGGACTATCTCACCATAATGATTATTTATTCCTTACAAATGGGAATTCTAATCTGCTGATTTTGTGGTTGCATTTTTGTGGCTTAACATTCCACATGTCACAAGAAACATCGGTCTCCCCACCCTGTCTAAATCCTCCCCTGGTTAAATTGATCACATGTGTGGCACACAAACCAAACGGCCACATGTAAACATCTTGCCTCTGATGGGCAGAATCCTGCTTATCCTGAAAATAAAAGGGAGTCGGATAATCACATCTTCACTTCTTCATTGTGACTTTCTTCCTAAAATGCCACTGGAATAATTTTGGCCACCAAAAAAAATTACCAGGAAAAGAAACCCAAAGAAAATATCATAACATTATCCTGGATCCAGGCAGCTATTTACTAAACGATCCTGTATCTAACTAAATAAAAAACCCCCGCACCAGCATGCCCCACACAGACATATGTACGGGTACAAGATTTAGGTGCGATATGAGTTGGAGTGCTGCTCCACTACCCATCGATTTACAGCTAGGACAGCACTCAGGAATAGCAACCCAGGAGCTCAATCTCCTTTAATGAACCCAGAATTTGCCTGCCTACAATTATGTAAGGTTTATTTGACTCCAAAAAGATGAGAACCAGAAGGTCAGCATCATTCAAAAACCTTTCTAGCAACTCATGATACCAAGCTACAAACTCCAACCTCATCAAGTCCTACAATGCCACAGGTTAGTCCATGGCAATTTCTTCTACCATCACTAGCCAGGCCTGTGTCTGCATGGACTGGATGATGCTCAGTGACCATAGAGAGATCTTATGTATAAATTACCCTCCTGCAGGGCTTGCCTGGCAAGAGAGGGCTTCCATGTGGTTTGCCCTTGAAGATGCAGTACAAATCTCACTTAAGACACCCCACTGCTAGATATGGGGTTGCCTTTCTGGGATGAGCAGAGCAATGCCTGGCTCTGCTTTCTCACACCTCCCGAAGTATGAAAGGGAAATGTCTCTATTGCTCTCAGGTTTGGCAAACATAATAAAAAAACGTTTAATAAAAATCAGTCCCAGAATCACAAAAGATCCACACGCTGACACCCAGACATGTTGCTTGCACTTCTGGTCTTTACCACACCGTCTGATAGTTTTTCCTAAGCTTTGAGACCTGTTGGGTGCACAAAGCTCTGAAGTCACATAAAAATAATAGCTCTGTGCTTCCCAGTAGGGCCCTCTCCTCAAAGGGTGCACAGAAAACGACCAAGCACCTGCACCTGGTCATCCATGGAAGGTACCAGTCAGCTCACTCCCTGACCTGCTTTATACTGCACCAAGTGTCACAGGTGGGCATGCCCACGCTGGGAACTGCTCCCAGAAGGCAGTACAGATACAGCACTTGGTTTTACTGTTCTTCAACAATATCACATCAGGCCTTGCATGAAGGTATCCTCTTGGATGTACAAGATCTTGGATGTACCCGCTTGCACCCACATTGTACAAGCCAGTGCAGTGCAGAGGCAGCTCATCACCACATGACTGGAGGTCCCCAAAGACATGCATCCATTTGGTAATCTCCATGCACCAAGGCCATGACCCAGCATGCCGATACCTGTCTCTATGGCAGAGCACATGGCATCTTGTACAGCTGTATTTCCATTAGCAAAGAGATCTGCCAAACCAGGATGGAGAGATCTGACAGAATTGACACCAGATGCATCCTCCCCCCAAGTCAGGTAGGACAAGCTGATGAGATTGCTGTTCCATGACATCTTACAGCTGGAGGCTCCATCAGCATGTGATATTAAAGTACATGTGATGATAAGGGTGTGCCAAATAGCTGGATTGTAGCCTTCCTCTAACATACCAAATAACAAGGCAAACTCAAGCTAAATTAGAAGGCAAACAATGGATTAAGTAATATAACAATTGTCATATGTATTAAATTTGATCTTTTACTGCAGCAGGATGTTAGTAATGAAAACAATCCTCTAGCTACTCAACCTCATAAACCCACAAAAGAAAGTGTGTTCGTCAGATCTCTCTTTGTCCTACCATTTAGGGGATGGTTTGTAGCAGGAGGCCACGCGAAAATGAGAGTAAAGATAAAGACAAATACAAAGTAGGTTAAAACACTACCAAATTAGCTGTCTGCATCCAGTTACATCAACGAGAGCATTTCCAACCCAGCTGGTATTCAGCTGCTAGAGGAGGTGGAGAAAGATGGTGGTCCAGAATCACAGTAATTTATTGATTAAAAGGCGCACTTCATTAGAACATTCTGCTATTAAATTCCACATTGTTTTTCTCTTACAAACCTAACAACTATTAATTTTCATAGCGTGCATTGAGTCTCCCCAATTGAATAATTTTTTGAAGCAATGTTTTCTGGGAAATGCTGTCTCAGTTCCAAATTATTTTTCAGAAGATTTCATTTTTGACAAAATTATTGAAAAATTTGGGTTTAGTAATTTGAACATTGTAATATCATTGTTAGGATTTTCATAATTTATTTCC
>VZTM01021093.1:238098-252017 GCA_013400555.1 Jacana jacana
TTTTTTTGAATAGAATTCACTTCTGACCGTTGCGTTATTTTGAAATATTAATATCAATGTCAACATGATTCCACAGACCATTCCTTTGCACCATGGCTAATCTGCTGTCTTCAGTGCTTGGTCACACTCAAGAGGGAAACAGAGTAGGGGCTTCCACTGAGGTTCATTTTGGAGCAGGCTGGAATTTCTGTTTGCCTTATTAAGGTTATCCACACTGAATGTTTGCACCAGGTTAGATGCTTCTTAGATCCTTCAAAGTGAGGGTCCTCAAGACTTCCCAGTCAACAAAGAAAGTTCAACCACAGTCAGCCCTGCTAGACAGGTCCAGACACCAGCAGCAAAGAACAAGCACAAAAAAACCCAAATGAGGCTTTGCCTCCCAATGAAGCAGTTTCCTTTTATGTCCTACTGACTCATACAGGTCATGAAACCTCTTTGGCTTTGAGGCTGGAGGAAAGATATGGTGGCTATCTCAAGGCTGAGGACAGTATAGACTAAATGAAGATGGGCTCTCTTAATTCAGACAAGGGTGGAACCACCCAACTACCCAAGCTGGGAAACCGAGCAAGAGAGAGCTTAGCAACTTTTTTTATTTGCCACAACATGCTTTTCTACCATGTCACGTGGTGGAGCTGTCTTATAAATGCCAAGAAAATGTCTGTGAGTGAATCTGAAAACTGCTAACCTGATAGTCAGCAGACAAGTCATCTCCAGAGGAGCTCCAAGAGATCTTTTTACGATAATGTTGCCTTCATAGTACAAATCCATCAATTGCAGTAATTATGCTTTGATGTGCCATGTGCTTTATTTTCTTTATACTCCTTTTCTTTTTGATAATTCATATCCCAGGTGGGAAAGAAATATACCCAGAACAATGTACCCACTGTGAAAATCCACTGCGAAAACCCACTGCTTGATTATGCAGGGAGGAAAATACCTGCAGACAATATAGCGAAAGTAAGGACTATCTACACATGGTCCCTTGGAGAGATAAAATGGTGAAAAATGTATTATCAGCCAGGGGGAAAAAAAAAAATCAGTAGAAGGCCTATGTTTTAAAATGGGAATGGTGGGAGGGGGACTGGGTGCAGAATCAGTGCAGAGCAAATAATACAGTTGGATTACAAATGAAGACTAGATACTTCAGAGGATAATTTAATACAGCTACAGACAGCTATTTGCCAGAGACTCAAAGCTCAACAAACAAGCCTATCTGGATTATTATTAACTTATTTTCTCTTAATTTTTTTTTAGCCCAGATGTTTTTGTTCACCCATTCAGCCTCTAGCAACCAGGCAAAAAAACGCCTTTTTGTAAAGCCCACAACAAACTACTCAAAAAACCTTCAAAAATTACAAAAGAAGTCCAGAGAGTTCACTGGGTTCATGGGAAAAAGGTGAAACAAATGTAGCCACTGTAGAAACCTGCAGGAGCAAACCGGGCATCACCCTACAAAAGCATGGGCATCACCCTACTGTAGGACCTTTTGGTGGAGTCGGGAGCAGATGATGGGAGGAACGTAGTTGGGGTGGTCCAGCAATGAGAGAGAAGCTGAAGAAAGGAAAATGAGTCTAGAATAAACAAACAGCAAAGCTATAACAAACCAGAACAAAACAAAACCCACAACAAAACCGAAGAACAACCTTTAACCTGCAGCTGCCCTGAAAATGAGTTTTCCAAGAAGTCTTTAAACAAACATCCTTCATATTTAGTTCCAGGCACAGGTGTTACAGAGTAGGCCATTTTTCAGAAAAAGACTTTAAAAATATTCTTTCCTCCTGTGAAAGCTTTCCCAAGAATCTTCCCCCAAGTTTCAGTTTTCATGAGCTATAGGACTTTTCATTTTCCTTTTTAGAAAGAGAAGTGGGGAAAAAAAATCTAAAATATTTGAGAAAATGGGTTTTTTGTTACTCATTTAGAAAAAAAACACTTTTAAACAGAAAAAAAATACTTTCTCTTTCCATTCCTGACTTTTATAGATTCAAAAGATAACTGATAGGAGAAGAAAGCTGCTGTGTAGTCTCCAGAGAAAGTTTTGTTTAGACCAACGGGCCACAGGATCTGGAAGAACAGAAATAGGTATCCCAGAACAAGATAAAATATCTGTTCAGTGTCTCACATCCCCATAACGGGCTGCCTGGCAGGTAAGTGACTCTTTTAAGCAAAATCACACACAAATACCTGTTAGCAAAAACAAATAAATAATCAGAGCACACAGATGTGCATTAGGCCTGAGAAAAAACTGCTTTAAAGTACTTACAAGGTTTCCAAGCAGTTATATCTCACATATTAAAGCCAGAGCTGAAGTCACTCATGGCATCCTCTACTAAAGGCTAACTGGACTCAGGCAATGACTGTCAGTACAAGGACAAGAACACAAGGCTAGATTTTTATGGTTAAGTTGTACAATGTAAAACAGAACTGCTATTGAGGATGCAATCCTCCGCCTGATCCAGCGGTTCGTGTGGAGGTGGGCGCTGCTTAGGCTTTAGTGAACCTTGCCAAACCCAGAGCACACTGCTGCAGACAGCTACACGGCTTCCTGTTTTCTCTATGAGTTTTCAAACACTACCTGAGAAGCCCCCCCTTTGGCCCCAGGATGACTACGTACAGCAGAGCTCATGGCTAGTCCCTCCAACACACCACAGGCTGCTGAAAAGGGAGCCCATTAACTCTGCTGCCAGAGATAACCGTACTTGAACATGGATTATATTCTTAAAAAGTTTGTTCCTGGCAGGATTCAATCCTGGGTTCACATAGCAGGCCAAAATCTCCTATGAGGACAGGCTGAGAGAGCTGGGGTTGTTCAGCCTGGAGAAGACAACGCTCCAGGGAGACCTTATCGTGGCCTTTCAGGACTTAAAGGGGGCTTATAAGAAGGATGGGGACAAACATTTTAGCAAGGCCTGTTGCGATAAGACAAAGGGTAACGGATTTAAACAAAAAAGGGAAAATTCAGACTAGATATATGGAAGAAATTTTTTACAGTGTGGGTGGTGAAACACTAGCACAGGTTAACCAGATAGATGGTAGATGCTCCATCCCTGGAAACATCCAGGTCAGGTTGGACAGGGCTCTAAGCAACTCAATCTAGTTGAAGATGTCCCTGGTCATTGCAGGGAAGGGTGGACTAGATGACCTTTAAAGGTCCCTTCCAACTCAAACGAGTTCGTGATTCTCTCAAACTTGGACAAACTTTAGGTACTGGCAATTAATTATACGATGCAGGTTATAAAAGATATCAGATCAATGCTACGTGTCTTTATGATGAAATGGAGACTATCCCTCTGGCACATGCGACAGCCAGGTCTGAGACAGATGGTGGCACTCCTGTGTCCTCAAAGGAGCCCTCCTCCCCGGTCTGTGGGGACAGAAAACACCTTCCTGCGATTGTACGTCGGGTCAGAGGTCCACTAACAGAAGATGGCACAGCAGGTCCAAAATGCCATCTAGGAAGTTTTCATCCCCCTAATCCAACTCCCTGATTTTCATGCAACTCCCATTTGCAATGGTAAGGACAGATTGAAAGATTAAAAACAAGCAAGAACTCTATTAACACATGCAAATGTTGGTATGCTAATGAGATTCCAAAACTACCTCACTCCCAGAAAGAAATTACCCCAAATCAGGGCAATCTAAATAATAATGAGATGACATTTTCTCCTCATGGGAGGTCACAGCTGAAGAACATGAAGCTGCTTACGGCGCTCTTGTCTGAATGACCACATCAACCTAATAAACTTCTGTTACATCAATATTGTTGCTGTCACTGCACTTAGCATAATTAATTCAGATGCAATCAGGATGGAGAGCAAAACACTCTTTGCAAGTGCCCCCCTGCCCCCCTCCGGTGCTGCAGTCATGTTGGCATTTTAAAAGTGGATTTAATCAAATGTTAATCAGGAGAGAGAAAGTTCGGGCAGGTGGAGCCACAAATTATTCCAACGAGATTAAGGATGTCTCGGTGGCTGATTATCCTGCAGCACAGGAAACGCACATCATGAGGAGGATGGCAATATGTTCCCATCTCCTCCTTTAACAAGGGATATTGTAAGTGCCTGAATATTTATTTTTCCAAGCGTGGAAGCATCTGAAGTATTTTGTAACATGTGACCTACCACCTCCCTTCTCATGGTCTCTCCAAAACAACCTGAAGTTAGAGTGACCTGGTCAAAATGAATTTGTATGAGTATTTTTCCCTGCAATAACCTAGTTGTATTGTCATCTAATGAAATTTTATTATTAAATATATGTTATTTTCCCCTTCGGTAACTTACTATCAGCAGTATTAAGGTATAGCTACATCAAGGGTTTCCACACAAGACTGGCGTTCCAGGGAACGCCATGGATACTGCCAAACTTTTGCTGGCACCAAGGGAGGAGGTTTTTAACAAGTCTGAGCTCCTGCAGAGACCCAGCCAAGAAGAATGGTCTGTACAGAGCCTGACATGCAGGTTTCGGGCAGTCCCTGGGTCCCTGGCTCAATGTTTATCTGCCAAACAAACCAGGGCTTGGGGACCTTTTAGCTCTCGGACGTTATTAGGACTGGTATATGTCACCAGCTTTACAGCCAGCTCCTTCAGTTGATTATCAGTCCAAGAGGGAAATACCAACAGAATAACTCCGGGTTGAGCTGAGGCCGAGCAAGAAAGGCTTATTTAGCAAAAGCAGCGAGGGAGGGAGGGAGCAAGGGTGCAGAGACAAGTGTTTCCATTCAGATGCCAAAACACATGTGAACAGACAATTTATTTACATTAGCCTTTTTTTGGAAGAAGAAATGGGAAGGGGGAGAGGCTGGCTCCACTGTGGATTCTCATGTTGTCTCAGCAGATGTGAGCTACAGGGCCCCGCACTGTGTCCCCTTGGCATCATGCCACCATCCCATGGTGGAAGGCCAATGCATCCCAAACAAAACATCACAACTCCATGGAGCCCTTAACACTCCCAGGCCACCTTGCTGTTGGGTCATCCAGTCCTGTCCACCTCCTTTCACTCGAAGTCCCACCACTGGCCTCTGAAGCTGGGCAGGCTGCCTCTGGAGGACCACCACTACCTCTAGCCCAGAGGCTGTGGGATGTAGAGCTACTAGGCTTCATCCTGAAGAGGTTTTAAATTCTCCCAGTGCATCTTTCCAGGCCAAAAAGGGGAGGAGAGATGAAAGTGAGCACAGAAACCAGAGACCGCGGCACATTTACTGAATGGGAAGTCACAGGCCTGCAAAACGTATCAGCAGCCCCACTGGCCACACAACCTGCACCTAAATTAGTACCTGCAAACAGCCCCAAAGTTACACCAAGAACTCAGTTTCAGCCACTTCCTTTCCCATGAGTCAATGAGACACCATACAATGCAGTTATGATCTGGAATACTTGCTGCACCCCTCAGGCACCACCTGTGAAAACAGGAGCTGGCTCTACATTTAAATTTCAAGCTTCTCTCAGTTTGGGGATGCTCAGGTTTGCACCTTTGATCGTCTGAGCTGAAGAAAGCAAAACTAAGTCACAGATCACCCTGCCAGAGCTCGTGCAAGTGGGACACAGATAACTCTTGGAAAGGTAAGCAGAGGCAGAAAGTGCCTCGTTGAACTTGATGTAGACAAAAGTGCAGTAGCTACATTTATTGGAAAAACTCCTTAAGTAAACTCTCAAGACATTGCACAGAAGATCCATAACAGGTCCAGCCTAGAAGGACAAGTTGGATGTCAAAGATAGTAGGAATTTGTTCAATTTTGCCTCTCCAAGGCATGAGCGTCTCTTGGGTGTATCACAGGAGGGAGCAGCTGACTAAACACTGACATGTGGCTGATAGTGGAGAACCAAGAAACCAAACTGATGTCTAGATGCCAAAGGCATCTCACAGACGCAAAAGGATACAGCTAGCTTTTGATGTGCATTTGTGAACTACTTTTTAAATATATGATGTTGTAAATCAAAGTTCAAGACAAAAGATCATTCTACAATTACAAATTAGAACCGCTCATGTTGGTATCCCAGTAAAAGTTTGTAAAACCTCCAAGAGAACTTCCCTCATCATGTATAATTTTTGCCAGATTAAACCTATGAATAATTTTAATTGACACTAAATAAATGAAATAATTTTAATTGGCATTGAATAATTTTTACATTACATTTTCCAAGAGCAAATGATTACCTGGAATTTTATGCACCAGGTCTTGTTTTCAGAGTGAAAAAAAAAAAAAAACTCTTCAGCANGTTCCTCATCAGACTTTAAATTTAGTATCTGAAACAAATTCAGGACTTAGTGCTCCCTGTTTGATCTCATAAACCGCTGAACTCAGCCCCATAAAAACCAGGATGTCTAATCTTGGGAGAGCTCCTTGTAAATCCTTAGACCTACTGGGGACTGGACAGGTGAGGTAAGTAATGACTATGTTTCTTTATGTATTTTTCCCCACATTTCCCAAACTTGAAATACCTTAGGGCCTACAGTCATCTTAGTTAGCTCAGACACACAGTAAAGTTGCATAAACAGCTGACTGGAGCCAAAGAGAACCAGAACAAATTGAACCAGACACCAACTCTTGTAAGAAGTCCCATCATCCAGGGTTGTGGTAAATCCCCTGAGCATCCCCACTGCCCAACGACCTGGGGTCAATACTGGCTCAGGCCACATCAAGCCACCCACTGTAGCCAACTGTACATGTACTGGCTAAAAAACTGTCCTCGGCAGTAACGTATATCATAAACGTGAAATGTTCACCAAGGTGACCAGGCTGAGAATGGTCTACTCTTCCAGCATCTCCCAACCCCTTATAAAAATCAAGATCAGTGAGGCTGACAGCGAGGGTTCTCTCCCACCACTCTTAAAAGAAACAATTTAGAAGGATAATTTAAGGAAAATTTTAGGCACACACACTTAAGTCCATCTTTATCCAGCAAAGCTTGTGAGCACATGTTAAACTTCAAGCAATGTTTATGTCAAAGTGAAGTCAAGGAGAAGGTAAGCATACATCTAAAGTGCAGCAGGTGTTGAGGAGAGTCAGCTAAGGGGAGAGGACATCTGTCCTGGGAGTGGAAGTGTTTCTTATTTTATAGTCCTTCTCGACCTCCGGACTAGCAGATCTTGCCTGATTCTAGCTACTCCTCTGTTACAGTTTATAAATGAATAATTGCTAGAAAAATAGAACTGCTGATTTTTATTATTTTTTAGCCACAGCTGCATCTTTTACCCAAGCGTACAAATACTGTGGTAACAAGATTACCTGATGCAGCTCTGGTTTTTATCATGGCAGATGTGTTACAGATCTATAATCAGAACCATGCCTCTCAATATGATTTGTGGGATGCTGTTAACTGTTTATGCTAAAAATAGTCTTATTCTTTCAAATTTAGCAGCATCACAATATCTCATGAGATTGTCAGTGTTGGATCCTTGGCTGCATCCATGGCACTGCAGTTGTTGGAAAGTTGAACAAAATTTTGAATTCATGCTCCTTGACAGGCTGCAAGAGCCCACCCAGGCTCTTCTCACTCTTTCTGGAGCAAGTTTTGTTGTCAACCTGTAGCTGATTTCTGGGACGTGGGAAGGGTCCATCAGGATTAGGCTGAGCTCACCAGACAATAAATATTTCCTAGCAAAACAACCTAAGAGTGGAGGCACTGGATGATGCTGATGGCCCGCATGCCTCACCCTCCCACTGGCCAATGTGGATGTCTAGTGAGGCAAGGAGCAGAAACACCAGGGCAGCTCTGTAGGGTTCCTGATAAACTCTGCCAGCTTCCAGCCTTTTGCAGTTCAGGGGCTTCCTGAGGCAGGTGAGGTCTTTGGATTCAGTAATTTTCACTGGATTTATTTCCAATCCAATATCAGCCAAAGTTAGGTTGGACATAACTGTCTTTTTGTGAAAAAAATTGTAATTCAATAACACCTGGTAACTACAGCATCAGGAAATGCAGGTGTATTTTAACAGCTATTTTTATATATGTAAATATACATATATCTTAAAAATGCCTTAGAAATATATATTTTGTTTGGAGGGGTGTAAAACATCAGCTGCGTGCTGTGGCAATGGCATGCAAAGGGTTAAGGTCATAACAGGACTTCAGAACACCCACGATCAGTTCCTAAATCTGCCACAGACTTTCTGTTTTGCTTTGGGCATATTACTTCAGTCTCTTATGTGTCAACTAGGAAGAATTATGCTGGTTTGTTCCCCTTATAGGGTCCTTGGGATATACCAATTCCCAGCCCAGATTTTCCCTATCTTTAGGTATTTAACCACAGCACTTTACTTGGGCTCCATCATAGTCAATGTAGAGGTGAGTTAGGTTTGAGTGAGATCAACTTCTTGAGAGATGTAGCTTTTTCAGGAGTGGTATAGTTCCTACTCCCAAGATATACATGATGAATCCTATGTTGTCTGAATAACTAATATAATTATATTATAATAATATAATAATCTTATAATTATAATAAAATATAATTATAATTAACTCACTCAAGTACCTGGAGTCAGCTACTATGAATATCCAAGCCTTAGCATTTAAAAAGGTAAGCTAATATAGAGAATACTTGGAATAACAGCAGCGAACAACTACATCCCATCTGCTCAGCTACAGATAAGGGTAACTATAATTCAAATACACATTCATGGCAATACTTGAGGATAGCTGATATGAAACGCAAAGGCCAAACGCATTTAGGTGCAAAGCACTGGCCATTCCAGCATCACATTGACATTCCCATCGATATTCTCATCCATCTCTTGCTCTGCACATAGATTACAGCCTACAGCTTCTACATCAGTTACACTGATAATACAGTAACTCAACTTTTTAAATATTTCCTTGGTTTAACATCACTTATCAATAACCATTTTGGTCCAGTTTAGGTACATTCCAGCTCATGTATACAGTCAAATGTTGTACTTATATTCTAGGTGTTAGTTTTCTTTTAACTTCACCTTTTGAGGGGCCTAAAGGCGCAAAAGAGATGAGGCAAGGAAGGGCAAGAGAGGAGAATGATAGGATCTAAAATTAGTTATTTAAACATTCTGTATGTAACTGAAAAGAGGTGTGACAGGGCTGTCAAACCAGACTTCCTCCTGATCCCTGGGCAAATAAATAAGGACATAAAAGAACTCAATGAAGCCCCAGTGTGTTGGCCTGCACAGCAGTACCATCATGGCAAGAGTATATGATAAGGAATCCTGAGACAGTTTGAGCAACACTGCAGCAACAACACTGACAGAAGAATTTCGCATTTGTCTATTTGTCTTTGGTCTAACTTCAGGTTGCACATTGTGACTTTAAGACTGGAAAGTCAGGGACAACTATGAGTATAGAAGAAACTCAGACTAGAGAGTACTCTGAGAGAGATTCCACACAGCATTAGCCATCTACACATTAGATGTATAATGTAAGATAGTCATACTGGCTTCCTCTGCTGTCAAAGGAAACAGTGAAATGCAAACAGAGAAATTTAGTTTTGGCCTCTTTAATAACTGTAGTAGGATGGGTAAAGTAACACTGGAGGTGCCCATTTCTACTGACTATTGATGAAACACCTGCATTTTAGGTAACTCATTTAAGTTAATTCATTGCAGAAAGAGTTTCCTCAGTTGTGGACATGATATCCTGACAGGAGCAGGAGACAAACACCTGGCATGCTGTGGATGAGGTGTGGGAGCCAATTCTCCATTGTGGAGTTTCCACCACTCAACTGTATTCATGTTTGCTGAACAGACACTAAAACCTACAGGACCTCCACTTCTCTAGTCTAATTTGTAAGTGCTAGGACACTCACTCCAGAGCAGACCAGAGAACCTCTTCTGCATGAGCTCAGCTACTTGGTCATAGCAAAGTGACTTATCTTTCCACTCAGTGGAAATAAGGATCCATTCAGAAGCCATCCCATACTCTCAGGCCTCTCACACTAAGGGTGGAGCTCACATGTAGCTATTGCCAAAAGTCATGTCTGCAGAACAAAGAGATACGTCTTCTTTTGCTTGGGCTAATGCCCTGGACATGACTCCATCTCAGACACAGACCACAGAATTAGATGGGGAAGCTACACAATGAGAAGTGCACGTGAGTGATTTCTTCATGAGTGGTACAAGGCATTTTGACTGGTAACAGTTTTACATAAGGTTGAGATTTGTTCAAGTGCACCAGTCTCACTCCCAAAACTGAGCTGTATTAGAGACACCTGGGACATCATGGTGGCAAGTTCCATGTCAGGTTGGAAGAGGTGCAGTCTGAGTTGGAAATATCCAGCTGATATTTACTGACACCGGTTCCTAATGCAATGAGGAAAAAGCAACAAAACAACAGCACTCAGAGTGTTCATCTGTTAGCTGAATCTACCATGAAGTCCAGCTCTGGGGTGGAAGGTTTTGATTTTTCCCCCACGAGAGACATTTCATGCACCTGCTCCATGCCTAGAAGCACTGAAATAAAGAGTGGCCAGATCCTGATCTCAGAGAGGAGAAAATTAGGAATGACTCCATTTAATACATTTGAACAACTGCAGGACGCAGCTGGTAAAAAGACATCAGAAACAAGCTGTCCATCTCTTTTTACCAAGAGCTGAATATTCATTGCCCGAGTCAGCCTCGATCCACGCTGCTCTGGCAAGTGCCCAAATACTCTCTGTAAAAAGCATGGCTTAGGCACAGATTTACTTTACGTTCTCTGCCCTGCTGTTCATCTGTAGCGCAGCTTGTTTATCTCCCAGGATATGTTTTGCTACAGCAGTAAACCTGACCTCAGCAAGAAGCATCTGAGCTTCTTGGATGGGGAATCATAAGCAGGCATGGCAAACAGCAGCCACCTGGCTGACATCCCAGTACCATTCCATTCGAGCAGCTCTGCTCTTTGGTGGCCACTTAGAGTTGTATTTTATTTATTTAGTGCTGCTAAATCTCATCTTTATTTGTTCATGTAAATTGCCTGAGTGGCCCTGGACTTGGAAGGGAAACACATTTTCTTCCCTAACAAAGAAACAGATGATCTCACTGGCAAATGAGACACATACGGCATTGTGTATACTTTAGAGTAAGTTCACTTACGAATCAAGCCACTTGACTTATCAAGCTTCCCCCCCGCCCTTTTTCTACTACGGGGAAAATCTCTGTCAATGAGAAGAGGATGTCCCTTCTTCATCTCGCACCATTTCCCATTCCTCTGTCACTGGGGTTGCTGCCCTTGTTGCCATGGCAGTGCTTTAAGTATGGTGGTAACAGGTCACACGCTGAAGAGGTCTGATCCAGACGGAATGCATGCTGAAATCAGCAGGATTTGGTTTCCCCCTAATGAAGGCACAAACTTACAAGGCAGTCTGTCCCTTTGTGCTCAATGAAGATATAAAAGGTTTCTAAAGCCAGGCTCACGCTGAAATTCAGCCAAGTTTTCAAAACTGCTAAGGGCTCGCCCCTTTTGAAAATCCAGTCCTCAGCAGAGGCTTTGGTTACTGAGCACTTAACTTCTGTTTGACTAAAGAGACAAGCTGTCTTAGGATTTTTGGTACCTTAAAATCTAGCCCTTGGATCTGCATGTTAAAAGTAATGCCATCCAATTAAATTGGCCATGATAGGTAACATGCAATAAGCTGTTATGCGATAATGTTTCCAGAATAGCTCTTCTTGGGGATGCTCAATCCATCATTGACCTCCTCCTGCAGCAAGTACGCCAAAAGGAAATCAAGCATTCAATTCTTTGTGCTAACTCAAGAATCAGGAATGGACTTAAAACTTCTGTTTCCCACATTCCAAAGGAATCTAGCAACCACCAGGCAAACAGCTATTTGCAAAGGAAAAAAGTGTAAAGTCTCACTGTGTAAGATACTGATCCTACTGTGTTGGATGTTCTTCCTCTCCTGGAGAACCTGTCTCTTATATTCCTAAAAAAAGCCACAGTGAATTTGCCTTCTGGAGTGAAGGACCATCTTGTCACAAGGCTCCAGCTCATCATCCAGCTTTTCCCAGAACAGTCTGGCCCACTCTCAGATAATGGACAAGTGGCCACCCAGGAATCCCAGCCCCATGGAAGGCTCAATCAGGTGTTTAAGTAATATAAGGTGATTTTCCAGGTCCTCTTTTTTAAATTTTCTCTGCTGCTGCTGATACTCCTGACTTACAGTCAAAAGACTGAGAATAAATCTGTTGAATGAGAGAGTGGAAGAAGTGAAAGACTCATCACTACTTTGTGCATTAAACAGCTGACTTTCCAAGATGCGTGAGCACAGTTACATAGGGAGCTGTTTCAAAAATAATTCTCTGCATACAGAAGATGTGACCACAAACGCTCCTCTCCTAATTCACGACCTGTTGCTATGACACTCCACATAACCTCTGTTCTTCGCTGTTAGTAATTAGCAGGACAGTTTTCAGCCTGGGGACTGCTGCCACGAGTGTTACCACAGCTATGAGCTAACACATCTGTAGACTCATAGTTAAATGAATTGCACGTGCTACCTGGTAGTGCCATTACAGTCTGAGGACTTTTTACAGCTTTTTTTTTCCCTCCTTTTTCTTCTTCTTTTCAAGAACAGACTTTCTGGCAATTGTAGACCTGCCGACAAATCCATGTGAAATCTGCTCATGTGGAAGGGTGCAGAAAGGTCCCCATTTCACAGAATCATAGTAACGCAAGGTTGGAAAGGACCTACAAGATCATCTAGTCCAACCATCCTCCTGTCACCAATNGCAGATCCGAGTACAGGGGGATGATCACCTCCCTGCTTCTGCTGGCTACACTATTCCTGATGCAAGCCAGGATGCCATTGGCCTTCTTGGCCACCTGGGCACACTGTCGGCTCATTTGTAAGAGTTCTCACAGTTGTGTACACACTGTTATGTCTGTGTTGTTTCACTTGTTTATCTGGGCTACCCCAGGCATAAAAGTATCTGTGAGCAATAAGAATCTCATGTTTGTTTGCAAGACAGCAAAAGAAACCTACTAGCAGAGGGCACAGGATATATAACTCCCCAAAACATGTAGCATGACCCAACTCTCTTGAAGGCACTGAAAATACTTTGCAGATCTAAACAAACCCTAACACAAAGTTAGCTGCTGTTCAACAATCTTGGGGAGCATCCTCCCCAAAACATCTTTCTGGCAGGCAATATTATGTTCCCTGCAATTCATCCCACTGTCCTTTATTACCCTGCAGTCAACAGAAAATGAAAAGAGGAAAAACTCCTGCTCTTCTGCAGAGGAATTATTGTACAATCTTAGGGGCAAAGCTCATAACATTTCTTTTATACTTCCGCCCTAGTTTAAACCTGTTTCTGGGGTTATCTGCACTTGGCCGGGAGGAGCAGTGTGAAAACAGCTAGGAGATACAGTTGGGTGGGGGGGGGGAGAAGGACGCCTTTCTGTGTCATCAGGACCAGTCGTGCTGTAAGTGTGCATGGGCCTTGGTCAAAGCTAAGTAAAGCCAAACAGCCAAGTCTTCTCAACCACACAGTTCACCTACAAAATCAAAAGAGCAATCAACTGGGGAAACATTCTGCTGCACTATTTCAGTTGCATGCTCCAAAAATCCTGACTGATCTTGCACTCAGGGGAAAAAAAAAGAAAAGAAAAAAAAAAAAAGGAAAAAAAGGACTAAGAAATTCCTACAACATCTGATCTGAATATATAGCTATTGGCAGCTTTTGGTTTTGTGTTTCACCCTGAGCTTTCACTGGCAGGAGACTGCAAATTCATGAGCTTTTTCTGAGGAACCCAAGAGAGGAGGGAGCCTGCTTGACAGAGTTATATCTCTGGCGAGGAGCAGTGATGATTATCACTTTCACTGGAGATGCTGTAAAGTGGCTCATAATTCATTCCTTTTGTACAATAAATGCAGGACAATTAAATCCAGCTCCCTTCGATACTATGCACAAAACTCTGGGACAATCCATCATTGCCTGCTTATGCACAACAGTGCAGAATTAACAAAAAAAAAAAAAAAAA